>VZSF01007962.1:46381-94616 GCA_013398295.1 Chionis minor | reverse complement strand
GGGAGGGGAGGGAGGACACACATGACACACAACTATCCTAAAGATTATTACTTTGGGACTGCGGAAGCATGAGTATCAAAGTTAACTTGAAAAACAGCACAGTCTTTATTTGCAAAGCTGTTCTCTAGCTTATATTTACAAAAGAGCTGTCTGTCAGGGTGTGGCAATCAGTTTTTAAAGGAGGGACTAGTAATCTTAATTGTGAGTGTCTGGCTTGTGCTTTACACCATGTTTCTTATTCAGGAAAGTCAGATGGCATTAAACTAGATCTTAATAACAAAAGAAAATGCTCCCTTCTTCAGTATCTGACTTTGCATGCTTATTTGCTTGGAGAATTGATTTTCAGAGACTATACTGTATTTGTTTGCCATCCCTTGCCATTACATGTAGCTTTAATCTACTTTAAGAGCAGTAAAGGCAAAAGTGACTTCTCAGTGTGGCTGCTTCTGCCTGATGAGGTGTGGCTGTGCATCTTCTCACTGCTGTCCCATAAGAAACTTCTGGAGGTTTCTCAAGTCTGCCACCGATTCCACAGGCTTGTAAGGGACAAAGTTTTTTTAAAGTACATTACAGTATTTGGATTAAGATCAGTAAGAAGAAAGGGAAGAAGTCTGTTCTGATGGGAAATAACTAATGAGAACTCTAAGAAACACCCTAGTAACCTAGATTTGGAAAACTTCTGATACTTTTATGTTTCAGACAGGTAGTTATATAGAATGTAAATAACTTAGTGTTCACAACTGTTCAGACCTGAATTTTAATTTGTCAATACAGGCCCAACTCTAACTGAGTTATAAGTTTTTGTAGAATAGAGGTCTGTGAATATTGTAGTTGTTCAAACAATAACTCCTGTTAATGTTATACAGACGTTGTAAATAACAGGTTACCATTGAGAACTGGTGTGAATATTTTCAATTTTAGGACCTTTTTGAAGATGAAGAATCTGCTCAGTTTTGGAACAAATAAATGTAATCTTTCATAAGCTATTAAACCCTTTTCTGAAGTCATAAATTGTAATGATTTCCTTTGTCTCTAGTGAGTTATGTGGTGGAAAGGTGATGTTTGGACCAGATTTCTCTGTATTGATAATCTGCGTGGACCATGGTTACAAAGAAATGTATGTCTGTCTGGAGGGGAGATGGAGAAGAATTTGATTTTCATGGTCTTACTAGAAATTTGTCATGTGCACGGTGATATGTAATGTACTGCTTTTTATTTCAGTAAGTTATTTAAGTCTTTTTAGATATGCCTCCTTTTAGATATGCCCTGTTTTAGTTTATATGTGAATCTCAGTATTATTGAAAATTAAAGTCAGTTTAGGCTTGTCCACGTGTTCAACTTTTGCATTAAGGAGGATAATATTCCATACTGGTCCATTTTTCCTGGAACATAGAAAGACTGTTTCAATTTACTAAACCACGTTCACTACAAAAAGGCCTTGTGAAGTGTTTTATTTTTGTCATATGTTGTAAATCAAGACAATGATAACATGTAATGTCTAAGTAACTGCATTATATGAAAAAACAACAGCTATTACTATACTTGTTTTCTTCTATATATTTAAAAAAAAAAAAGAAAAATCTCCTGAACTTATTTATATTTAAGGTCTTTAAATATTCTTACACAAAATCATAGCCATTATAAATCTGGGACTACTGCAAATTCTAGTTAATAATCCTTGATAAAATGTGACTTATAAACTGCTTTAATCAGATGTTTTCAGTAAATGAAGTGTTTCCAGTAAGTAAAATTCTCGTATACTTATCTCTTGTGATTTCCTCTCAAGGTGCCCTCTCCCTATCATAATTTTGTTTTCATGTTTAAGTTCACCTTGACATGGTAGCTATGGATTTCCTCCAGGTACTTTAAGTACTCCTACACTCAGCACCCAGCCAAATATATACATGGGAGTAAACCAAGAATGAAAAAAAAAAATTGCTTTTATTGTTACAAAAGAACATATATGCCATCTCAGTAGATCTGATCCACATACCAAGTCTGACAGATTTTACTTGAACAAGTTCCCTGTCATGAAAATGTTTTCCTGCTCTCCTCCTTCAGCAGAGATTTTGATCACCTAGGCTCACATGTATATGAAGGTAAGGAAATAGTAGGTTTGTGATCAGTGGCATCTGGATTCAGACTTTTGTCAAAAATTCTTGTTTGTGACTGTGGTAAATCACTGAACCCAAATTTCTTTAGTTTGTTTGTACAGTTTTCCAGAATCTTTCACCCATGGGAAAGCTTAACCTATTGCAGAGAAATTTAAAGAAAAAAAAAAAGAAGCTTTTCCATTGTCACACTGTGTTTCTGTGTTGTTGCTTTCAATAATTTAAGCCAAAATATAATCATGTAGAAGCACTAGCAAACTTTCATCCAAAGGCCAAAGAGGAACAGTTAAGAAACAAAGCAAAAGAAAACGAATGTGCACTGAATGACCTGAATGGTCAACAGGGGAGGTGGCTTCTAAAAAAAGAAGAAACTCAAGGCTGTGACTAAGGAAGCAAACAAAACTGCAGGTCACCTGCTGTAGGTAGCTCTCTCATGGCTTATGTCACGTTCTCACAGTGAATTCCTGAGCAAATACTTACACCTTGCCCAAACAAACGTCAGGTGTTGCATTTCAGTGGTGCTGAACAAATGTTCTAGCAACCAAGCGTGCTGTTCTTTCCGAGAGGTGGTGGCGGCAGCAGCAGGAGGAGGAGGAGGAGGCTGGAGCCCTGCGGGAGGGCGGGCAAGTCATGGCTCAAGCCCAGGTGGATGGCTGGAGGAGCTTGCGACACAGGAAGCCAGCAGGCCTCCGTGCAGGACCTTTGCACAGCGAGACTGTCACCACGACACAAACTCATCAGGGTCCAACTCCAAGTCAGGGTCTGGGATTTTTCCTTCGGTGCTTCGGTTTTCGTCTGCTTTGGTCGTTGCGCGTGCCACGATGAACCAAAGCTTCAAAACTCAGTGAGGTTTTTTCAGCTGTACGTGGTCAGTTAAATAAGAAAAAGGCTGACAGCTTCTGGGTAGTGAGGATAGGTACGTAGTGCTTCCAAAGGCAGCATATATATTCATTTTACAAGATTGATTAAGCCATACTATTATGATTCACACTAGATACTTCTGTATGCATATTGCTATGCTGTCAGTATTCTGCTACTAATGACACAAAAAATTTGCAAATATGAAGGTAATGTTGATCTTCATTAGTCTGTTAGGAAGCCTCTGACGACTGAACCTCGCTTTTTCTTGAGTTGAAGGCACTTTGTTTTGAGGGTTAGTCTGTCTTTATCTTGCCCTAACATTTCAGACTAACATAATATCATGTTCAGCCCATGACATCGGTACAATTATATACTTCATATGTGTATTTTTAAAGTTTTCACAAATTCTTGTGTTCATTTGTTCTGTAAGTGTAGCTTTCCACTTCAGTGGTTCCAGTTTCTTAACTGGTATAATTAAGAGTAGGAAAATGCAAGGGTGAAGCCAATCCAAAGGCAGCTTTTGAAAAATCTGCCTGTTACTGCCCAGCTGGTGCTGAGAGAGATTCATTGTAGTGTTAACAGTGATCTTAACAAATCTCCCCTCCCGTTGCTGGCACAGAAAGTACGGCCGGATGGGAGGGCTAGTATTCTGAATATACTAAGATATGAAGTTCCTGGACTTCTTCTGTAGCCCGCTGCTGTAGGTTATTCCAACCATTAGGGTTACTAGCACGTATTTTATATTTAAGAATACCTTATTTTTAAGAAAAAATACAGATCTGTGTTAGCTTATTATATATATTCTATAAGCAGACAAACATACTATCTCACCAGGCTCAATTAGAAATAATTAAATCATTTAGCTCCACTGTAGTCGTTAAGTGCAGTTAGCTGCTTTGGGTTCATTGACAGTCTCTCAGCTGGTTGTGCAATACTCCATCAGGCTGGGAAGCATCTCTCTTTGTAATTTCTGCTCTGTCGTGTTTAGATTTATGTCCCTGAAAATCAAGTCTTTTTCTGCTTCTAATATTCAGTTCATACTCTAAATTTCTGTGTTCAACCAGTTATTTAAATATATCTCTTATTAGTCTCTAGTAATGTTGAATGTCATTTTCCAGAGTGATTGTCAGGCAAGGATTTGGGGACTGAGCATGGCCCAACCTCATGTGATCAGGCAGTTCTCTTTGGGAAATGGTGTTACTCTGAGCGACTAAATTATATTTGACTGTTTAAAACAGCAGGCTTGTTTAGCTCATCTATTGTTCCCTGTCTTCTCTTTGAGGAAACAGCCGAAAATGGTTCTTAACCAAAGTAATGGATATTTTCTTCAGTTTTACATGAAGACCTCCTAAATAAAACCCACAGAGGGATGTGTATGTATATATATGTGTATAGTATTGCCATAGAGGCAGTGATTTTAAAAGAAACAAATCTTTGAGTTACAAGCTCTGGAAAACAAAGTGCTTTTTAATATATACACTATTTACATAAAAGGGGACATGTGTTTCCTAAGCTTATTAAGTTGGAGTTAATTAAGTCTTTCAGTAGATGTTAGCATGTCTACCACAGCAAATTATACACACCACAACCTTAGAACAATCCTTACTTTTCTGTCTATAAAGCCATCTTTCACCATTAATACTACCATTGCAAAATATTTAATTACTATTCTTTTTGCTTCTTGCATTTTTTTAGGTGCTCTGGGCCCAGTCTTGGAGTACCAGAAGTTTCTGTAGATGTGAGTGCATCCCAGAAGAGCTGACCATCGTCTCTAAACAAAGCCCTAGCTTGACAATATGCTACATATGACTAGGTCATTTATATGTACAGTTTGCACATATAAAAGAGAAGAATGTGATTAAATCAGTGTATTGAAACAGCTGAGGTTTGTTAAGTCACTTAACATATAATCTGTTTTGTACTTTGCTTTCATCTTTTTGGAACTTCAGTGTAAGTTAATGGAGGTAAATACTGTGATTGCTTCAAGTTTTGTTGTCAAATCCTTCAGTGACTTTTGGCACACGAAGAAGCTAAGGTGATAACTTAGAGTAAGATAGCACATGTAGTGAGAAATAGCAGATTCTAGATCTTTTGTGAGTTACATTTGTTATTGCTGTTGTGATCATAGCTATTTATACAGCACCTGGTGTGCACATGGTACCCTTTGGACAAGTAAGCAGAGGATTTTTGCTTTGCTTTAGGTTAAACTTAATGGTACCTGAAGCAACGGACAGTGAGTAATGGGGATAACTGATAATACGATCTTAACGTAGTTGTGTGAAATTATGAAATCCTGAGCTGCAGGTGCTTAAGAGAGGGAAAATGGAGGACTTGTAAATGACTGCAACCAGCTGCTGTAACAGTGCCCTCAAACATCTCCCATGAGTAGAACAGACGGTAGAACACTTTTGAATTCAATTATAAACTCAGGCTGCTGTATGTTGAAAACGTATGCAATAATGAGGACATGGAAAGCCCTGTGTAATACCGTAGCAGCTATTATCCTGCATTGCTTCAGTCTGGGTGCAGAATATAGACTGGTGTACATTAGCAGAGCAGTCCTTCCAGCTGAAACCATTGCATGTTGAAGATTTAAGTAACCTTTTCAAAATTACTTTGACAACTGTTGGGGAATATCTATGGTACCTCTCCAGGTGAATTAAACATTTGTTTGTGCTTACAATATAAAAAAAAATGTCAATGAATAATGCATTGGGCAGAGTCTCATCCGCAGCAACACCTGCACCAATCCCTTGAGCAGCTGCATGGGGCAACTCCGCCTGGCCATGGGTCCATCCCCCAGCCCAGCTTTGCTGCCCAAAGGTGGCCCCTGACCTTGGACCCCTGAGTGCTCAAGTTCCAGGATGGTCTACAAGATAACGCTGAGGCTGTTTCTTGCCTCATCACACAGGGAAATTTCTCCTCCTTGCAAGGAGTAGTTCTGTCTCCTTCATGCATGCTTCCAGCCAACCTATTCTTGCACCTGGACCTCCTTGCTCTCCATGGCAGACCTTTCCTTCGGCAGAAAGTCCCACTGCTGGGAAGTTACAGTTAGAATTTCCCTTTCACAACTAAAATATGACAACTTATTGGCATCCTGGATCCAGCTTCTTCTGCATCCCTTTGTGCACTGAGCCTAGCAAAGTGCAGTCCTTTAATCCTTCATTTATCTGTCCAGGAGATTTGGCATTCTTTCTTGCTGTGCATTGTGTATATCTCATGATACTAAGCAGCTAATTCAAAGGCTGTTTCAGGTATTTATGTAGAGGACTTCCTGCAGTTGGGTCACCAGCCAAACATTTAAAACAGAGAAGAAGGGCAGGTAATCGGGGTGAGCTTTTTTAATGTTGTGCCACACCCCCTGCTTTGGGGAGGGCTGTGTTAAAGTTTGCCCTGTTTCGTTGTGAGGTTGCTATGGGCGCTGGCATACAATGTGTTGCAAACACAGACAAGGACTGAATTTTCCAGGGGCCATTTGATAGAGATAAGTTTCAGTTATTTGGGAAATGTTGAACCTTTAGGGTTAATTTTTTCAATGGTAACAGTCAAACTAATCTTTGCTATAAGAAATCGTTAACATTTGAGCATCTATTACATGTCTTTTTTTTTTTTTTTAAACTTTATTTAGATATATGCTAGAAGTATCTCAGGTTCCCCTCTCCTCACATTTTGCCTAGGTGATGTCCCACGCATTTGTTCCTTGTAAATCAGTTAGCTGCGGAGTCAGCTGGGGTAGTGCGCTTCCACACAGCGAGCAGCTCGAAGTAAAGAGTCACAGCTGGGAAGAAATAAAGCAAAACTCCAGGAGTTAAGATCCTTTCAAGACCAAGATTAAAAAAAGACTCTTCAAGCTGAGAAAGGCCCTGCCTAGATGAAACCCTTTGGCAGATTAAGACTATGTTGAGGGGTTAATTCAGAATATGAACTTGGAATTTGGAATCCATTTTCAAGTAGCACCTGAGAAGTGTGCTTTACATCATGAGTTTACTTGAAAGGTTTTATTATGCTTCTTGCGTTAGCATGGATACCCAGAGCCTTGTTGAACAGGCTCAAGCAGCGCAGAACTAATTAGCTGACATCAAAGACATTGCTTATTTGGGAGCCGATGAAGTTGACATGAACTACCTGAGCAACATGATCGTTTTCTGGGAAGTAAGCAGAGCATGACTGAGGTTGAGCTGTTCTTTACGCAAAGCCTGACATATATCCTAGGGGAAATTGCTAATGTACCTTCAGTTTTTAGCAAGCACAGGGTAGTCTAAGCTTTATCATAACATTTTGAAACAAAGAAGTTTACCAAACGCCAGAAAGCGATATTTTTTTCTCATGCAGCTAAAAATTAGGAGTAACTACTACAGGAGTAACTGTACAGTGATAGTACAAAACTGGATGAGCAAGAAAAGTGTCTGGTGGTTTTATTGCAATGCTGTTAAAGGAAACAGAGCTTAATGAACACCCTATGTGAAGAAACAAAGTCGCATCAGTGAAATTACTGCCTTTTCATAGTTCTCCTTCTAAGAGAAATAACCTGACAAGAATCCAAGAGACATTAAAATCTGATGTAACAGCTAATCATATTGAAGAATAACTGGTATTCAGCAGAAGCACATTTTTTAAATCCTTTAAGTATTTTTTGTAATAGCCTCAAATGTGCCTTGCATTAAAAATATCTGTTCTGAAAAACAAGAAAAAATGTTTTTCTAGAAGTTACACACATACTTGTAGAACGGACAGAATTATAGGAGTTTTCACCCCTACCTGTACTCAAATAGTACCTCTGGTGGACACTGTGTAGTATAGTGCTGTGATTAGTAGTTCAGGAGGTAGAATCAGTGTAGCCCCATCAACATGGCTCTGCCCTGTGATAATTAGGCTGATTGGCAGAGCTAATTAACCTGGATGCAGCATTGTGCTGATGCAATTACACAGCTTTTTGGAACCTAAGCTAATATTGTCGCATGGTAATATGATGTTCCAGTTCATTAATAGTTAGATCAGCTGCTTCCCCAGCATGGTGTTGCATTCCCTAGTGTATATGTTTTCACAATGACTTTGCACAAGGGACAATTTCTGAAAATTTTCCAGAAGCATTAACATTAGGCTGGAAAAACTTGGAGGCTTAAGGTAAACCAGGTTGCCTTTGCTGCAACTGTTCTTCAATCCTGCGTTAGTCAGACTTGCACGAAACAGGTAGCTTTGTAAAAGACTTTAGTCATACTCATTGAGACTAAATTTTGAAGGAAGAGAGGAGAGAGTTTTTTAGCAAGTGATGCCATTATAGACATAGCTTACCAGTAGCTTAGGTTTTGTTTGTTTCACAGTCACAGAATGGCTGAGGTAGGAGGGACCTCTGGAAATCAGCTAGTCCAATGCCCCAGCTCCAAGTGAGACAGGTAGAGCAGGTTGCTTAGGGCTGTCTCCAGTTGGGCTTTGCATATCTCCAAGGATGAAGATTCCATGGTGACATGTTCCTATGTTCAGTAATCCTTAAAGTCAAGAAGTTTTTCTTATGTCTAAACAAAATTCCTTGCATTTCAGTTTGTGCCCATTGTCTTTTGTTGTGTCACTGGATACCACTGAGAGAAGTCTGACTCTGTTTTCTTTACACCCTCCCATCCGGTAATGATACGCACATAAGATTCCCCTGAATCTTCTCTTCTCCCAGCTCTCCTGGCCTCTCCTACTGTGAACGATACTCAAGTCCCTTAATCACAGGACATCAGTCTCCTTCATGGCTGCTTGCTAGCGTCAGTCCAGTGTGACCATCTCTCTTGTATTGGGGAGCCCAGAGCGGACCCAGTTCTCCAGGTGTTTCACACCAGTACTGAGTAGAGAGGAAGATCACTTCTCTTGACCTCCTGCTGATGCTTCTCCTAATGCAGCCCAGGCAGCTGTTGGCTGTCTTCTGTTGGTGAGTTGCTGGCTCATGTTCAACTTGTTCACAGAACAGGCCCGCAGGACTTTTTTATGCAAAACTGGCTGGGCCTCAGCCTGTTATGGTTGTCTGGTTATCCCTCCCCAGATGCAGGACTTTGCCTTTCCCTTTGTTGAACTCCACGAGATTCCTGTTTGCTCATTTCTTCATCCTGCTGAGGTGCCTCTGGATGGCTGCACAACCATCTGATGTATACGCTGGGCCTCCTAATTTTCTGTCATCTGCAAACTTGCTGAGGGTTCACTCTGTCTCATCATCAGATTGATCCCTGGTACTCTACTCCACCAGTGACTAGTTCCTAACTGAACATTGTCCTGCTGATCCATAACCTTTTCAGATTGGCATTTTGGCCCAATCCTCTTCCATCAATGGTGGAAACTCCAGAATTTCCCCCAGGTGTCAGGGGACAGAGATTCCTGGAGGCAAATCCTACCAGTAAAGATTTAGGTGAAGAAGGCATCGAACACCACAGCCTTTGCCATGTCCACCCTCACCAGGTTTTCCACCCCATTCAGCAGCAGGCCTGTATTTTTGCTGCTGATGTGCCTGTGGAAATTATTCTTGCCCCTCATAGCCCTCAGTGCATTCAACTCCAGGTGGAGTTGGCTTTCCTAACCCCATCCCTGTTTGCTTGGACAGTGTCTCTCTGTTCCTGATGAGTTACCTGACGCTGCCTCCAGCTCTTGGATGCTTGCTTTTTATGTCTGAATTTGATCATGAGTGTTTTGTTCATTCATGCAGGTCTGCCGTGGCCTTTACTTGATATCCTGCTTGTTGGGATGGACCATTCTTGAGTTTTGATGATGTGAGCCTTGAAAATCAACCAGCCTTCCTTGACTCTTCTCCCTCAAGGGCTGTATCCCATAGGATTCTTCTAAGCAGGTCCCTGGAGAGGCCAAAGTCTGCTTTCCTCAAGTCCAGCACTAGGATCTTGCATTTTGCTGTGCTTCCTCCTCTTGGGATCCCAAACTCTGCCATCTCATGGTCACTACAGCCAAGGCTGCCCCTGACCTCTATATCCCTAAAAAGTCCTTCCTTCTTTGTAAATATGAAGCCCAGTAGAGCATTGCCTCTTGTTGGGTCCCTGATTGCCTGCCAGAAGGTTGTCATCAGAGCAGCCCAGAAACCTCCTGACTGCTTGTGCCCTGCTGGATTGCACTGCCACAGCAGATATTTGGGTGGTTGAAGTCCAGCCTGAGAATCAGAACATGTGAATCTGGGGTTTCTGCTGGTTGTCTGAAGAGCAGACAACTGTTCACTATGGGTTTTATCTTGTTCCATTTTTTATATCTGAAATCTATTGGAGTTATGAGTACTAAGATTAGTTATGATACAATGCTAGTTGTTTTGTTGCTGGCTTTTTTTTTTTTTCTAATTAGTATTTTTCTCACACTTTCCTTCTCAAGAGTTTGTTATGATTCATTAGCTGTGACAATATTTTCCCTGTAATTTGGTTGTGCTTCTATTAATTCTGGCATTTACATACCTAAATTACCTTAATTTCTAATGGAAAAAAAATTTGACATAAATATGGCACATTAACTGTAAATTTATGCTGTGCTTCCTGGAGTCCCCCTGAAGTCTCAGTGTCGGCTGCAGACCCCGCTGTCATTAGCTGTATGCTGTTCTGCAGGTGGGAACATGTTGGCCTTGAAATCCTAGTGCTAGTGTTTCAGGATTTACTGTGTCACTCTATAATAAAAGCAAGACCTGAAAGGATTTTCCCTGCAATTTCTCCTTTATGACAGAGAATTTTTAGCTTAAGTTAAAATGAGGGTTATAGGAGTAAATGGAAATGGGGAAACAAATTTTGTCTTGGTACGGGCCAATAGAAGCTGCAGCAAAGGGCAGTTATTCAATAGTTTGCTTGTTTTCTCTTGTGATTGTAGATTATTTCATTATTTCATCTCATTTGTTTGCTGGACCGGCAAGCCAGTGAGAACTGCCTTTCCTTACCTTCCCTTGCCATCTCTCCTGTACAGATCCATCAGAGTATGCTCCTTCCCAGTTTTGTGTTTGTAAATCAGAAATTACGTGGCATAACCCAAGATGGAATCCAGAGTACCTCCTACAAAATGATATTAATTTGATCTCAAGTTTTATAGCTTTATTAACTTAATAACATGGTACTTTTGCCTTTATTTTGACTAGGAATGACATCTGCCTACCTGTTGTACCACTACCTGGTCCATCTGCATGCCCTGTCTTACAACATTTTCTAAACAATTCAAGCTTTTTAAGAATTGGTTGTCTTCGGCTGTACGATCTGTGTAGCCAGTTCCTTTAGGATGGAAGTCTTAAGTCTGATGATTTAAAAAGTGTTGTATGTAGCAAATGTTTTCAGATATAGTCCTCAGTTTTAATGACCTGGACATCTTCTGTTGCACAAGTAAACCATCTGAATTCTTTTCAACTACAGAACAGAAATACGTGTTGAACAATTTTACTTTTCATGCAATATTAATAATTTGCCATCTCTGTCTGGAAGTGGGATTATACCATTGGCATTATTTCTTTTGCTGTTAATTTGTCATGTCAAACAAGTTTGTCTGGCTGGCCTTACACCTGACAATATAGATTTATTTCAGCAGTCTTAGCTTCCTTTACCCTTTTCCTGCATTTTATAGTTTCAGTTATATTACCATAAATTCCCTCCTTTTAACAGTAATTAAATTATTTTTGTTATTTCCAACTGTAGTTTCTAAATGCAGTTCTCCATTGTTTAGACAAAGATGACAGGGATTAGGGAGTTCTGCCAAATGCAACACTTGTTATAACTTCTGATTTTAGTTCTATAGATTTCTGTGAACATTTCTCTTCCCAGTAATTTTTGTTATGACATTTTTGCATTGGGAAATTTAATCCTTTAGAACAGCAAATTATGTATAATTACTTGTTGGGACTATGTTCTTCATTCCCATATTGAATACAAGTGTGTCACAGTAACTGGTCTTTAAGCAACCACTAATTTCCAGGCTAGTAATTAATTATTTTTTATTCACTATAGTGAGATAAAAAGTAAAGGTATTTCATGTTTTGTGCAACCCTTTTGCCTTAGTCAATTGACTTCTGTAATATTAATAAATGTGATGATTTGGTGTTCATTGCACAAAAGGTTCTGTATGTCACCTAATTTGAAGTCTGCTCAAAGGCCTCAATTTTGATTTTTACCCATTACAGACAAAGTTTTTGAAGAATAAATTATTTTGCTGTCCAGTCTGATCTGGAGCTAACATGACTTTATTTTTTTTTTTTTCCATGTAATGTATATTTTTGCACGCTGTAAGGGAGATTGTGGAGAATTCTGCACATTTAATACTGAATTTGAATAGGAATTGCATTGCTTGCTGGTATTAGTATCCTGTGTTTCTAGTTTTGGCATATCAGAAATTCTTCAATTTTAAGTGGAGTGAAATAAAGATTGAGAACCTGGACTAAATTAAAGCAATTTACATACACAGCCAGACAAGAAAACAAGCAGTCCTGTTTGAGGAATCAGCAGGCATAGATCTTGTAATTGAGGGCCAACTGTTAGATCAGGAAAACTGATCTTCACCAATCATTGGTTATTTCTTGACCTAAGCCACCACAGTTCCTATACCTTGCAAGGTGAATGCCAAAACCAACTGACGAGAGACTGGGCTTCTGTTTTCACTTGCACATTTGCTTTTCATTCCCAACAGCAGATAAAACCTATTGGTGTCCTCAGAAATGGCTCTTCTTTTTCTATTCAGAGTAAATGCTTTATGAAGCTTTTAAGGTAAAGCAATGCTTGTGCTTTGGCTTCAATCAGTCTCCGAAACTTTTGGGTATTACAATAGCACTATTATGTCCACATTAAATAAATTATTTCAGTTTTCATGGGGAAAAGTGAGCGTCAGAGTGGAATAAATATGCAGAGCCAAAAAAATGTTCTTTCACCAATAACAGTTTGTAAAGGTTATTTCCAAACGGCACTGTGTAACTATGGAGTGGTTTTTCTGTTGAGTGATAATACCATACCAAATAACAGTAAAACTTTTAAAGGATTTTTTGCTAGTAGAAAACACACAGGAAATGTATGTGATTGAATTTTCTTGTTTGTTTAGGGAGCACTGGCCTTTGCTTATGAAGTAATCAAAGTTCATCTTTAGTTCATACTGCATTCTAATGATGGATTTATTAGGAGAAAAAACACACTGTGCACATATATTCTGGATCTAATTCTTTAAATGAAGTCTTTAAGTAAATTATTTTCAACCTATTATGTAATCCAAACAATGGAATAGAAATACGTGTTTGTACTTCTTTGGGTATCATGGTAATATGAGTTTCTTTTTCAGGAAGGCAGACTCAGATTGCACCTTACCATTGCTTGAATGATGACTGGCTTAGGGCTCTGCCATCCACAGTGTTTCACTCTTCACTTTTGCTGGGATGAAAACCAGCAACTTAGTCGTAAGCGGTTAGTTCTTTCAACATTGCAAAAGGTCTCTTAAGGTAATGCCAGATTTTGTGAGGCAAATCTTCCTTTTTTCAGAAATGTAGTATGGTGTATGTGCTGATATATTTTGGATTTTTAAAAAATGTGCCATTCTTCTACTACAACTACATTCCAGGAAAGATCTATTCCACATAAAGGTCTATTTTTTTTTTTAATCCGAATTTTTAATATGTTTAAAAAAATACATGTATAGCATGTGATAAGAATTGTCTCTTTGTTTCCTTGTGTTTGACCATTTGTTGTATTTACTTGTTGCCTCACATCTCAGTACTTAAATTTGTGCCATTTGTGGCAAGCATGTTCTTTTGTATTTTGCACGTTATCTGAAAAAGTAATGGTTAAATCCTAGGAATTAGTGATAGACATTGCAGTGTGATAAAATGCTTGATGATGGTTATAAACACCACTGTGATACAAAAAGGATGTATTTTATTTTAAGTATGTTATATAGTGATAGTGAACAAATATATAAAGGTTTACCGTTTCAAAGTAGTGTCCTAATGGCAACCAATGCCCTTATTTTACAGAAAAATGAGAAATTGAAGTAAAGAAGCTTTAGGTTTTCAGACATATGTGACTAAAATTAAGGATTTATATTACACTTTCGTTCTGTTGTTTTCTCCTACGTCACATCTAAACATGATGCGTTTTAACTTACATGGTCAAAAATGGCGTATTAAAATATATGCACTTTCTAATTACATTTTAGTTTTGTCAGTGACTATGCTTCCTAATTCACTGAATTTGCTATAGTCCTTCATATAAACATATGAAAATCCATATATGTTTTAAAAGAAATAACATTTTTAAAACATTGAAGTTCTATGGCAAGAAGAGGTTTTACTAGACATGTATCAAATCAGCCTTTCCTATTAATAAAAAAATGACAGAAAGGCTCTGTTGGTTTATTAAAGGTCTGTTTTACTGAACTGAAATAGTGACATTTTCTGATGTTTGTGTCATAAATTAGGCTTTCAGAGGAAAATGCAGGCACTGATTAACTAACTTTGCAGGACTCCTGTTAAGGAACATAATCCTTATCTTGGCTTTACAGCTCAGGGAAAGAACAATTAACTTGAATGCATGAGACTAACCACTGGGACAGCTTTTTCTATTACTTGCACCTTTTACATAGCAAAGTAAACTGAGAGTGTTCCTGGGTCATACCATTATAAATATGAGGAGATTTGGTTCCAATGATAATGCAGCAACATTAATGCTAATAAAACCTCATTTGAAGAACATTCAAAAAGCCCAGAGTCAGGGAGTGGGACTGATAAATCTTTCTCACTAATGCAAGGGAAAGTATGCTGAAGAACCTGTAATAAATCTCTGAGGTGTGGTTTTAAAAACCCATTTTCCCTTCCAGCAGATGCAACCAGTGTAAGTGCAATTAAGTTTGGGTGCCTTCAACAGGATGCAGACGTCTAGCTACATGATCTCTCAGTTTGCTCAATTAACTATGCATCCTAAAAATAGTCTGCATAAGACTTGTCAGTGCAGTAAGATGCATTCCTCTAATCTCCATTTTTACCACAGCTCTGTATTCCTATGTCTGTGAGCTGTTTTAAATGGCAGTGTTATTTACGCACTATAATGCTGTGGTTTCAGTGTATAATGTGTATTTGTGATTGATTACGCGCACAAAGTGAGAGACAACATTACTGTTTCTTTTAAACCTGTAAATTTGGTTTTACAAATTTGGTTAAGAAATATTGCCTGTGTTGTTTTCCAACTGTCTGCTTGGCCGTAAGGCGAAAAGACACGTCTCTACTGAAGCTCCACTACTGTGAAAAGTTTGCAGTACTATTAGAAAAATGAAAATCCCCACATCCTGGAGCTGAAGCTGGTAAGATAAAGAGTAAGCAAAGCCCTACTTTATACTGTGTTTTACTAGAATGATTGCATTTCACAGGGAGGTAGAACTTACAGAGTTTCTATTTGCTTTTGTTGGTGACTGGTTATTTATATTAGAACTCTTTTTTTTTCCCCCTGCAAAATGAAGTATACTGTTTTATATTTCATTCCCATTCACTTCCTCAGTAAACTAGGACAAATCTGACAGTTTTCTCCTTGCGTTTCTTTCACAGACAACTGGCATTAAAAATCAAGGCTGTTTTCGGTGAAAGATGTGCAAAAGTGTGTCTATCTATATATGATGTTGTGCTATGGAAGAAATCCTTAGGTTTTAACTAAGTAGTGGTCTCTGGAATGGCTAGTGCATGCTGTTACAGGCAGGAAGATGCAGACAACAGCCTTCACCAGGACAAATCCCAGTTTGTTCCCAGGTTCAAGCTGTGTGGTATGTGGATGCATCTACATTACCAACCTGGGCTTTGGTTTGACATGAACTGCTGTGCCTCTAGGCTTGCATGTCTATACGACACATTTACCATCAATAAAGTGCATATTGTTTGTCATCCCGAGGCAAGGACCTAGCAGATGACGCGATGCAGATTACCATGCAGAGGATGTTGCTGTTATTAGCGGAACACAGGTCACGGAGAGTGAACTGCAGGAGACTTTGCCTCCGCATTGTGAGTTAGTTGCCTTAACTGATGCCCTGCGCATGATCTCAGCCTTGGTTGCACCACCTTGAGCACACCTGTGGTGCACTTGAGTGTATATTGCGTAGCTACCAGCATGGAGACAAGGAGAAACTGCACCTACAAGGAACCTTTACAGCGCACTAGAAGCATGTTCGCTCAGTGAGTCACTCGGCAGTGTGACGCTGTAATTGCAGACTGTAAATACTTACCCTCTCCATACCTCCATTTCTCATATTTAAAATGGCAATATTAACTGTTACCTGTCCTTTATGTTGAGGAAAATTTCTCTTTGTGAGATGTTCTGTTGCTGCAGTGAAGGTTTGGTGTTAGACCTGGTCTTTTTCCCCAGTGGGCAGTGGGTGGTACGAGGAAACAGGCATTAAACAGTTAAGATAAAAGAAACTGTTCTGCAGCTGCCCATGGGGTAAACGCTGCTGTGGCAAGAAAAGCAATGCCTGTTGAAAAAGGTTATATGTGATAATGTAAGTTAAGGCACTCGAATTAGATTTCCACAAACACATATTTCTGGCATCGTATTAGAAAATCTCATACCATAACAGCAGTTAAAACTATAACTATTCCTTTTCAAAGCTGTCTTCAACTTTTATTCAGTGTACACAAATTGCATTGGTACAAAATTCTTATAAAGTATAAAATTTATACATGGAAGTACTTGATTCTGTGTTGCTATTGATCAGTATTAAATGATGATTCAAGAACTCTTTGATTTTGATATTTTACAGATGACTGAAAAAATGTTTTTACACAGAACACATCTCATTTCAAACCATTACCTTGCTTAGATTCCTGTCTGCTACTAGTCCAGCAAATTTAAGGGGTTTGTGTGAAAAAAAATTTCATAGCAAGTAACCACGAGGGGGAGCCCATGTCACCGCGCTGGGTTTTTTTTTAATATACTCCGCGGGAGATCCTGTGTTGTTTAAAAAGTTAAACATGAGCATTTTTCTTTAGTAGTTAGAAGTATTCAGACTTCTGTTCAACAGGACCTAGTGAAAAGTTATCTGATGCAGTGTATTTCTGAATGTTGCCTTTATATTGGGGTAGGATTAAATAGGTAAGATTCTTATTTTGAATAAAAAAAAGAACCAAAGAAGGTACTGAAACTCATTTGACTCAGTTGGTCTCCACTGAATTCAGAATTCTTCCTACCAGTTTTAATGCGAACATAGTTTCATCCTCAGTCTCTTAAAGATAACACACACCCCTACGCAATCCTTAGTTCCTGTTAATTTCATATATTTTTTTTTAATTTTCAAGGATTAACATAGATGAACATGGTCATCATAGCTACCATACAGCTTTGATCAACCATTTATTACAAAATTCATTTAAGCCCATTTTACGGCGATGAAATTGATAGAGTGCTCATCAGTATGTCAAGATTTTTCAACAGAACAATATAGAAAAGTAAAAGAAATCCATTGCCAAGTCTTCATATTACTAAGAAAATACTGTTCAGTGGCTGCTTTATTGAAATAAATAAATTAAATGGGAGCCTAATGTACAACTACGGGGCTTAGATCTATAATGACTTCCCAGAGAACTGTCTCAGAACTAGTAGATGACATAAAGAATTTGATGTTTTGAAACATATGCTACTAGGAGATATTTTGTGCCGTTTGAATATATTTAATAAGATAGCCACATATTTCCAGAGGAGAAGTAGTTAGAGAATTTTATCAATAGTTAGAAGAAGTCATTCTACATAAGCAGTAACAGGAAGAAGATTGAGGAAAAATTATGTTATATTAGGTGGACCACAAAAGTAATTGACAAACAATGTGGGAGAAATATTTACATAAATTTTTGCAGAAGGTAACTACAGTCAATTGGATAACAGACATAAATGGCTAAGTGCTCAGCATCTTGTAGCTAAGAAACAGGTTAGATAATACTTGGGATAGCTTCGATGTTTGCAATTGATCAGGCCTTTTGTTCTTTCTCCTGGGCTACTGCTCTTAAAGAGCAGTCAGATGAAACCTCAGGCATTAGCATAAGTATTTATCGTTTCAGTGGAAGAGTTACTGGAAGACTCTAAAAGCCCTTAAGTAGTGCTTATCTTTGAAAGCAGGAAAAAGAAGGAAGTCATGAATCATAAGCGTGCTAAGAATAACTTTCATTCCTGGAGAAATTTTCAGATAAATAATCAAATTGCACTATAATGGTGAAGAATGAGAAGAAAAAAGTAATACTATCCTTTTGCAATCAATCTAACCCCTTTCTGCAATATGCTATAGGCTTTACAGAGAGAGTAATAACAGTACCTATCAAATAGGCTTTTGGCACTCTTTTCTGTGTTTTCTCACAAGCAATCAAGGGAAACATGCCAGGTGTACATATCTGCAAGTGAATTTAGAAATGTTTGGAATCTGTTTCAAGAACAGATAGAAGTTTTCAGTACAGAGAGAATGTTTTGAGCTCTTCACAGCCTTTGTTCTTGGTCCTCTACTGTTGAGAGTTTTCAGTGATGATCCTTATGCTGCTGTAGACCATTTGCTCCTCACATTTGCAATTGACACCAAACTGAGGGGCTGTGCCAGGGATTTGCCAGTCAGGATTAGATAACAAATCTGAGTGTGTATCAGCAATGTCATGCTGCTGCACAAAAGGTGAAGAACGAATAGACCACCTAGCTTCTGACAGTGTGACTGCTGAAACAGAGCTGCTACCGCTTATCAGTGTGGTGGAAGGTGCATCAAAAAAGAGGACAAAAAAGTAATGTTATAGAATGATACATCATATACAAATGTGTAAATACGCGGCTGTACATACCAGGTATAGATGAATGATTTAACATGCTTCACATACATATTATACCCAAAATAGGTAGTCTGTTTTAGGTGTCAGCCAAGTAAAGTGAACAAACCCTTTAGCAGCAAACACAAAGGGTCTCAGAAAAGCAAGTATCTTGCAAACATATTGCCAGTTATATAAATTAACTAGTTTTCTTCAGAACATTACCTGTGGCTGAGCACTCCTTAATGAGAGCATTGGGTTGAATAGTAAAACCCTTTTAAGACATAGAGGATTACTAGAAATAATTCAATTAATTTCTGCAGCAGTTCATCTTTTGTGCAATAACCATTTCATTACATGTCCTTCTCTGTAAGTTTCAGATCACTGAATTGAAAAAAATCTGCTTCTGCTAAAGCAGTTATGGGATATATTTACTAGTATTTACCAGGCTTTTATTTAATAGCAATATTAATTCTTAACTGTGGTCCTGGAAAATTGATGTTTTATGAAATTTGGACTCCACAATCTTTGAGGTTTTTCCACTCATTGCTCATTTAATATAACTGCATTTCAAACTGACCAAACACAGCTTCCATTACTGGCTATAGGAAGGGTCCTAGTGGCTTCTGTGGGAGACAGGTTCTTCCTTTCCTCTTCATTTATAGACTTTGAGGTTCATCTTAAGTTCATATGTGGTCTTTTCCCCAATGTTTTACAGCAAACCTGAAAAAATCTGACCGGTTGCACATCTGTGTATGTGCGACTTTTTCCAGCAGAAACCATAACCTGGCTGTAAGGCCCCTTTAGAACTGGCTCCAGGCCTGGGCTATTTCAATCTCTTTTCTTCCAACATTGCTCTTTCAACAATGTACGTTCAATGGCCTCTCACTGTATTAGAGGGCAGTAGAAAGAAGGGAGAACAAAAAAATATATGGAAGAATATGAAAAGAATGGATCAACAGAGCTCAGTCCATTGTGAATGTCTTCAGTCTATTTTCAGCTGCAAAAGCCACCCAGGGAGGAGAGGACCTGCAGCTAAAACTAACCAGGAGCTGACAGGAAATGCTCTAAAGCAGGAATTTTCAGTCAAAGTGCAGCAAATGTGATATGGGAACTCCTGCGTCTGCCACAGACTGTTTTCTGCTATCTTCATGAAACTTCTCAAGGAGAAGTGAAGACTCAGGAATTCCCATATTCATCTCTTCAGTTCAGATTTTATTTAGTAACTGATAAGGGGGCTGATAACGATGTTTTTGCCCTCAAATGTCACTGGGAAGATACGTTCCTTACCTGTCAAGTGTTCTGATAACATGGGCATAGAAAATATAAAATTATCTTGGTAGATGGGTAGAGGAAGAATGTTAGTTAAAAATTAGATATAATTTTAGATCTTGTTCATATATCTATCATATGAAATGCAAAAGCAAGAGAAAGAAAGATGCTTAAAATATTTTACTGGAGTCCAATGAGCTGATTCAACAGAAACATTTCAATCGCAGTACGTAGTGATTTGAAGATTGCATAGGTGAAACATTAATTGGTAAATGATTTTAAATTTATACAAAACGTAACAGAAATTTGCTTCAGTGCTTACTTCCATAGGAGAATAACAATAAATCTTTTATTGATTAGCTCAATGGGAGTTTCCTGCCAAAACTGAACTTTTCTTCTGCTCTTTGGAAGTTAATGTTCGTATCCTGTCTTATAGAGAAATGATTTGTAGCACCATGGCAAAATTCTTGGCATTTAGAGTTGCTTTCGTGCTACGGGAATGAATAGACTTCAGAGCTGGGGTAGAGATAAATCAGTTGCCAAGGGGACAGAATGTCAAGTAGAGAAAAACCACAGGGGATATCTGAGTGGGGCAGCCACATAATACCTGGCTGCAGTTCTCAGACGCTGGCATTCAGTGGGCTGTAACCAGGTGGAAAAAAAAATGGACTTACAAAGGTCTTGAGATTGCTTTGCGAGGAGCGATTAGGGGCAGACTCATAATATGATTATCAGCTGCAAACCTGCTTTCTGTTCAGAGCGGAGCTCGGATCCCAAAGGCTTCAGGGCACCAAAAGCGGTTGGGGTAGGGGGTTTAACAGGCTGAACAGGAAGCAAATGAAGACACAAACCCAGGTGCTGGCTGCCTTCACGCACGCTGTAAATACACACTGGTTGTCCATAAGAGTGAGCGTGGTGAGGGCTATCGCAGTGAGAACTAACTGAAGATAAACTGCCAGTGGTCTGAGAGCGTATTTGCTCACCATAGTTAGCCCACTGCTCATGCTGGGTAACTCCTGGGCATCAGGAGATAGCAGTGTGCCAGCCACACAGTTCAATTTACCGTCTGTAAACTGACATCTGTAGCTACCATAATTACCTACACTTCACCTCTGAGAACAGCAATTCAGCAGGCTCAGGACAGGCAAAGAAAAGGAATATAGAATTAATTCCAATTAATTTATTTTAAGTTGAATTAAAACTGCTTTAAACTTATCTCCAGACTTTTGAACTCTTGAAACTAATAGAACCAAATATAAATCCACAGCCTTCTTCCAGTTATCATTTTATTTGCAACAGTAGGCCAAGGAAAAAAATGTGGTCTCTACTGTCCATTATTTTCTTGTTAACAACAGTGACTTTAATTAATGAACAAGTAATTCTGTCCTGGAATGCAGAGAACAAGGGCATTGCTATAACAATAACAACTTCAATTTATACTGAAATGAAACTCAGCTGCAGTTAACCATACCAATACACAGCTAAAGTTTTCCTAAGGTGCACCCTATTCACACCTACAAAAATACTTATTTAGTTTTTCATCACATACCTAAACAAACATAAGGTAGTGCAAACACAGATATTTTTTCACATCTAAGTGTATACTTTATATGTGGAAAATATGTAGTGCACTAAGTACATAGGTGTGTCTGTAGATATCCATATATTTTATAAATATGTATAGAACTACACTAAAAAGTACAATCGTCAGTGTCATAAAATCTTTTTTTGTGTCCATATAAAAATGAGGATGAAGAGTTGTACTTAAGGAATAGCAGCAAGATAAAAATGGCAATTTGAGAATTCTTCCAAGTTCATGTTCAGTGAAGTGAAATTTGCCAAGGCCTTTCTTGAGACTCGTTCAGCTCTGCTCAGCAACAAGACTGCTTCTTCTTTTTATAACTAGGTATTGACTGTAACAAGATGTAGTGCTGCTGTGCTGAGAGGGGACACAATCCTGCTGCATGCAAGCGTCTTTTGTAAACAGCTTACCTCTGTGGATAAGTAGCTGGGCAGGACCTACTGATTTAGGAATCATTTATTTGTCAGAAGCTCCTTTAAGGTCAAAAGTTTTAGAAAAAAGTGAAAATCAAGTCATACCATCACGCACTATTGAAGTCCACACATGCATCTCACTCATTTTGTTCATTGGCATAAGTTTTCAAAAGTCTGCTGTACCCATTTAGTCCTTGGTTCTCAGCTGTACCAGAGCCCTGATGATTGTGCATGGAAGGAGAGTTTGGTGGCAAAGAACAAATCTTCACTCCTAATTTTCCAGCTCTAAAATCCACGTGCACCCATAAGAATAGCAGCTTTCTGTGAGTAGCTCTCACTTCAGGGGTGCAGCTACCTTCTATACATCCTTTCTGAGTAGTGGCTCTACAGGCTTCCCGCTTAGAGGACTGAAGAGGCACAAACACATACTCCAGTGGAAAGTTTTCAGTGCCTTTTCTGGTTGGTTGAGTCCAGTTCTCATGCCCTGTATGCCTTCTAAGTAGTGGGAAGGAGTTAAAGTATTCCTGTTCGCTGAAGCCAGTGAAATTGTCAGTTTTGANTTTTTTAATTTTTTTTTCTTCCAAGACTGGAGAAATGGCCATTACTTTTTGCATTTCAGTTTGCAGGACATTTCTGCTAATGGATGCCAGATTAAAGATAATGCTTTAAATATCCTGGTTGAAAAACACGGTAGTAGGTAACTGCCGTCCAAATGACCTTGTGCAGTGATACTATCAGTTTATTGTGACAATACAGTTCTTTTGACTTAATGGCCGCCAAGTTTTATCATCTGTGTTGAGCTATCTCAATAAAGGTGCGTGTGTAGACTATGTTTATACTGGAAGGTGGGTACTAATGTAACTTACAAGGAAAAGTTCTCGTAACTGTTCCGCAAATGGGGATGTGGCTTCTGCAATGCTGCGCTTGCTGAGCAGAACAATAAAGCAGTATCCTATGCAGAATAACACTCGGTGATAACCTCGTGGTTTTGACAGCAGGGTTGTGCCTACCTGAAGGCATTAATCATTGCAGCTGGTAGGAGGTGTGTTTTTCACACTCCAGAGAAATACAGCTATGCCAGAACTTTTAAGTGTAGATCGAGCCTTGAGATTACAAGTAAGTGACTTGGCCAAGGGTTTGAGATAAGGCAAAGCCCATCAATTTTCCTGCTCTCTGGTGTCTCTGGTAGGCCATTTACCTGCCTTGCACTGTCCTTACATCCACTTCTGAAACACCAGGTTTTGTTCCAGGCTTGTTTATGAGTTACGCATTCAAACTACACAAACACAGTCATAACATGAATCAGTTCTGCTTGAGCACGTCACCATCAAGCTGTACAGATTTAAGCCTGCACGCGTTTTTCTCTAAGAGGATTCTGTGCTGTCAGAGCTAATAAAAACTAGAAGAGTAGAACCGAATGTATGAATGGCTTATTTCCTGGCTTTATACAATTTCAATTGGTTGATATGCCGTGTAACAACCCCAGTATCAACTTAACTGAATTTTGTGTTTGGGACTACGTAACAGGCATTAGATTTGAATGACTAGCTAGAAAAAAGTCAAATCCTGTGGGACATAAGGAGTTTGTTAACCGTAAGAGCTATGTTAAAATGATATTTGGGGAAACAGAGCAACAAGATGCACAAGAATGACAGAAGATGAGCTAGATTTTGCAATAACTCAGTGTTTATATATTTTTCGTAATACACAAGTCTAGAAATTGGAAGGAGCATACGGTAAATCTGCATGTTATGCATGTATTGATAATTAAAAAACAAAAAAGTTTCTTTTACATTTTGGCAGTAGGTATAAGGTATTAGGTATAAGAATGCATGTATCATCGTGTGATAAAAGGAAATCTTGTCTGTGTTGTAGCTAAACAATAGACAGAAAAATCAAGGACATGCATTGTGACATTTTTTAACCACACAGACAAAGGAGCACTCTGAAGTGGTCTTGCTGGCTTGTCATTGAATTTCCCGCTAATATATGGAATCAGAAAACATGTAAAGCTGTTGGAAGGAGGTTTTTTGTGTGTGTTTGTGACATTCCATCTGTTATCGCTAACAAGTGTGATGCAGAGGATGGAGAAACTCGGACAGATGAGACCTATTTTTCTTTTGTTTATAGTTAGTGGCCAGTTCTTTGTCTCAGATGTTTTCTTGGGGTGGGGGCAGGATATAAAAATAATAGTGAATGAAGTTAAGGGTTATGTAGATGTTGATGTAGGTTTCTTCTGAAATGTAGTGGAACTGAGTTTTAGGCAGAAACCTTGTTTTGCTGGAGAGGAGGCAGATGATATAATAGCTCAGATAGACAGTCACTTAATCATTTTTATCCAGCAGCAAATTTCTTACTGTGATCTGTTGGGAGGAATATTGAAATGATGCTCTCTGACCTTCTTCCTAATACAGAGTTTGTCCAACTACTTCAGAACATCTTCAGTCTACAATGAGGTGCTTGGATGAATTAAAAGTCAGCCATCAAATTGAGTCTCGACTCCAGCATCCACCTGACATCAGAAAACAGGAAAGTTTTCTGATAGTGTTTGGGCAACGGGTTTTTGTGAGTCACCTTAATGCAATCTTTGAGCTAAGCATGGTCTAAACTGATCATTTCTGCTTCTCTTGCAATCTCTAGACTGATTCTTCCAGCCGAAGGAGAAAGCCACCCTGTTTCTGCTCAGACTGACTATGGCTATCCCATTTTAAACTCAGACATTAGCTGTTCCTCTGGGTTCACATTTTGTCCCATAAGACTTGATCATGTATATCTTTTTTGTTTATGTCTTCTTGGAAGATTTTTAAAATTTTGTTTGCTTTCTGGGGCTGTGTGAAGTGCTTTATTTTTTGTTGCTTTTTTTGGGATGTTTGTGTGGGTAAATATAGAATGGTTCTGCGCTGATTAACTAGGAAAAAGATAAGTAGTACTCAAAAAATCCTATTAATATACATACTTTTAAGCAGAGTCCTGTATGGAAATTTCTTTCTTACTTTTTAAAGCATGTGAACAGTTCCACTTATGTCAAGCTTAGCTGTAAAATTACATTTTTTCTATGCAATATATACAAATGTGTATGTATATACATACACATATAAATGAATAAGCGTTTAAAGACCTGCATTACCTTAAGTGCAAAAGGTCATAAAACTGTCACTTTAATCTAATGCCAATAATTAGTGCATTATGCTCATGAAGGTCGGTTAATTAAGAGGGAGAGACTGTAAGTTACTTGTATTTCAGTTGAGAAATACTAAATACATGTGCATAGACAGTGCGTAGTGGTCAGTACATGGGTAGTAAGTCCAAAACAGCTTGGACCTACTGTGTTAGCTGTACGGAGCAAGTACCACACGTGCAAAGGGTCCAGTGCATGCGAGATGTGCTAGCTCACTACGTGCGCCACCTCTGTGTTTGCAGAAGACTGAGATGTCCAGGTGTCTGGTAGCCATACAGAGCACTAGTTTAGATCCGGCCATCAGGAACATGGCAATCCTGTGCAAATGGCCAAATTCTTCTTCAATTTGTGCAAAGTTTCTGAGAAGAAAAGGTCTGTTGAGGGAAGATGGTACATGTGGATTACATGTGGTTGTCAGTCCCTTGCTATGCAGTGCATCATGTCCTTCTTCACGTTAAGACCGACTCTTTGAAACACACAGTTTGGTGGTGTCTTATATGGCTTATCAATTTGAAAAGCAGTTATCAGTGTAAAAAGAGGAAAATATCTGATCTTTCCTAAGAGAAACTCCTAGTTCCTGAAGTTTGCCTTTCACAAAAATTTATGGAAATGTTCATGATAATGTCAGTTGTCTTCAGTTAGGCAAATTGCCAGAAGTTGAGCACTCTGAATCAGTTTTCATCTGTTTGAAGAACTTTGTTAATTGTTAATTCTTGAGAATTGAGCTATGCGTCATTTATTGGTAAAGATGACATACTTCAGATATTGTAGTAATAAAATAATAGCAGTCATCTGCACTGTCTTCAAAGCAGTTTAACATTCTGTTTAAAGAATGTCTGTTATGCTTTAGGATGGTAGAAACAAAACCTTGCCCATCTATCTGATTTTCTTCAGCAAACAAAACGTGTGTTTCAAAGCTCTGAGGGTCCTTAAATGTTTTCTGTTGGTTTAGCATCTATCTGATTTTTTTATTTAGAATGACATAAAAATATCTTTACATGATGAACTGCTGACCCTTCATCTCTCCTTCCTATTTCATATGATGCAATAGCATTTACTGTCATAAATCAATGTTTATCAAAGCTCAGTGCAGAACTCTGCTCCTCACCGTGAATTAGAATAGGGTGTGATCCCTGGCTAGCGTAAAGGGAACTCAGTAGGATACTACCTGATGTTACAGGAGCATCTAACTCTCCATACCACCTCTCAGGAGTTGATCTGGTTTATTTGTGTGTATGGTTTTACATTTCTTCTGTGGCAGACAGGGAAGCAGGATGTTCCTATTTGTTATAAAAGTTAGAGAGAAATGCAGTCCAGGACCAAAACCAAACTCTTCAGTATCACTTCAAAAGTAGGAAACACAGTTATTGGTGAAATAATACTATTTTAATAATAAGGCCTTTCTAACTCGCATACTGGCAGCAGTATCTTCTATAGTAATCTTGACACAATCTTTAGCCTGTGTTTCCTCTTTCAAGGTTAGACATCTAAAATTAGGTATTTACAGAACCACTTTAAGATTGGCTTGATTTTTTTACATCTCAGAGGGCAAACTGGGTTTCACAATTAAAGCAAACAAAAAAAAGCACTTAATTGATGTGGGAGCTGTCTGCACTGACATCGGCAGGTGCACGTAGAAGTCCTACAGCCAGCTGGAAGCGTGAGAGCAGGAGCCCTGCAGGCAGCTTTGCGGAGCAGAGCTCTGCCTGCCCGGCAGCAGGTCAGTGCCGGCGAAGCTCTTCTGCTTCTCCTGGTCTGGATAATTCAGCCACAATTATCCCGGGAACCCCTTCACCACGATTGGTAGTAAATCCTTTAGGTGTAGCTGTACTGGCTTTAACCTAGCTTGGCTAACTGCACAAATAGATATTTAGCTGCTTTGGGTGCTTACGGCGAGCGCAGCAGGGCAGTGGGTTCCATTCAGCGGTGGCTGTGATCACGGCAGTGGCTGCAGACATACGCTGAGTGCTTGACTGTTGAATTCCGCTTCCATTTCCTCTACGTCTATGACAAAGTGAGAGCAGGTGGTTGCCAAGTGAAACAAAACGTGTCGTTATAAATGAGCCAGCCAGGATCCGTATCCTGTAATTAAAGTTTCACTGCCGTTCCTAATATTTCTTCTCCAACTTCTCTTTTACCGTTTTCAAAAGAACACCTCTTCCTCTGCTCATATTTGGTAATGGTCCCCTCTTACCTCCATCCCTCACATTTTATAAGATAGGAGTGACCATAATGATCTGCAAAATGGGAAAACTGATGGAACATGTTATGCAGGATGTGGAGAGAGGAATTCCTCTTACACTTAGGGATATTAGAAATGGCATCAGATGCAGAGAATACAAAAGAAGTGATTATGTCTCTTTTCTTCCAAAGATGGAAAGAAAAGCTTTGGAAAAGGCAAACAAGAGTAGTCGTGATCATATAGGAGAAGTGGGTTTAAAAAAACAGGTTTTAAAGTAGCATAGAGTAGGAAAGATGACCAAGGAAAAACTAAGAACGAAGAATAAACTTTTAAATATTAAAAGAAGAATAAGTAAGATATAGTTCTACTCAGGAGGAATGCTCTTTCAAGTCCTACTGGATTCGGGAAATGAGATCATCATAAAGTTTCTAGCACACTGCATATTCAAACTTATTATGAGAAATTTAAACAGGGACTTCCTTATCTGAATGTGTATTTGCCATTCGAAGGCAGTTCTAAAACCTACCACCTTGTCCCGTGGGGCTCCTTTAGGATGAATGAAGAACAGTTGTAAGCTCCAGTCTGGTTTGTTGGAGAATACAAAAGCTGTCTAGTGAATAATTCTAGTTAGACACTAAGATACCACATATTTTCAAGGCAGTTTGATTCCCTAAGAGGCTTGAGTTGCAGGTTCAGCTCCAAGTGATGACTTTGGTGGCTGCTGTTGCTCAGCAATAGCTTTAATAGTAAAACACAAGGGAAGCAAGTAAAGAGTTGAGACTGAAGCAGAGTGTATTGTCTTCTGCTTTGTTATAGACACTCTTTGGCAAGTCACCTTTTCTTAAGTAAAAGTAAACTCATACAAGATGATATTATTTACTTACCCCTCAGAGGAATTACAAAGAGAGTTTAAGTTGCATTTCAAAGGATTCACACGGGATCCTCTGAAGCATCTAAGGGGGTAAAAAACAAAAAAGTGCTCAGTGCAATGCTATTTTATAACAGTATAGTGAAGAAACAGAGAAGGAAGTTTTCCTCATTCTCTGACTCCGAGCTGTATTGAACCCTTATTAATGTCTGTATTACCATACTACTAAAGGCACCTTATAAGGCATTGAGGAAAGACAGAGAATCAAAATTGCCCATCTGCTTAAGTCTAAAATTTTAAAGCTTTTGTAAGTTTAATTTTGGAAACCGCATAGATTTTATTAAATAGATTTATATTTACATGATATTAACAGGCTAATGGACTATGAGGTGGTCCTTAAATGACCATATATGTCAACATATGTTACTGCTTTCAAGGCTAACCATGTAACTTTCTTGTTTAATATCTTTTTCACTTCTCCTGCATCATTCCTCTTTTCTAATAGATGGTGTGTTGCTGTAACGTAGGTCTTGGGAGAGAGGCTGAGTCCTTACAGGTTCTGAGTTTTGTTATATGGCTAAAGAGCCTGTTCAGGAGAGAGACGGGGAGCATTCATATGTAAGAAATTAGGTGCCATCCTGAGAGATTTACATGCACCTTTTCACCCACCAAAATCTTCAGTTTATATGTCCAGGTTTATGGCTTCAGGATAAAAATTTTATACAATTAGATATCCAGAAGAGGTTTCCAGCAGTCTGGTCCCCAGAGAAGGAGATTCAGGTACAAGGACAAATATTTGACTACCCACTTCTTTCCCTGGGGTTTTCGAAGTTGCTGTTTTGCTTGTTTCTTCCCTCATTATCCTGGAACTGGACAATAGGAAGTCATCAATTCTTCTCTGTCAGTGTTTGTAATGTTTTTGATGTGTCAGTCTATTTAGGAAAAAGAAAATTGAAAATATTTAAAACAAATGCCAAATGCATAAGCTCCATGGCTAGTGGCTGTCCAGATCTGCAGATACTGAACAACGGTGGAGTCCTGAGCATTATCCATGCATGTTCATAATTTTGAAATATCTGAGAAAACTAACTGCACTCAGTGTAACTGGGCTTAATGTGGTAAGGAAATTTTGATTTCTTACTCTTGTCTCAACTGCTTTTAAAACAACTAGGTGCAGTTTGATTTATATCTACACTATTTGCATTATAAGCACATGCTAATATTTGTGATGTTATGTGTTGATATTTGCTATGCACTTGGAGCATTCTGTGTAATCCATAGGATTAACAGTAAGTAATGCCTGCACTTCCTGTTTCACTGTAGGCCTGTAGACATAGTATTATAAAAATGGTGTAATATAGGGCATAACAATACCTCTGACACATTTTAGAACACAGAAAACCCTAAAAACATTGGATGGTGCCCCCCATTCACATGCTAAAAACTACACTTCGTTGCAGAGTGTTTTCTGCAGTCTGAATTTCATACATGGAGTGAGTTACCAGGTCTCATTGACTATCAGTAGGAGTCATTACATGCAGCTTTAAAAAACACGATTGGGACAGAAAGTGGAAAGTTACCCTCAGTGAGAGAATGTGAATACTTCTTGTGATAATGAACAAAACACAGACATTAAGAAAATAAAACAAATTATAATTGGAATAACTTTTGCTACTATGAAAATAACCTCTTGCTGTGAGGTCTCTTGCAAATAACTATCTGTTCTTTTATTTTGGTAGCTTAAATCAATGTATAGTTCTGCATTTTGCCTAACTGATGAGGAAATAATGATGGCTCTTGATTCAGCAGCTGAGAATACGTTGTTAGTGGTCTTTGGTCAATGAGGATGTTGTGGTTTGGGAAGATCTGCCCTCTGGGTCAGGATGGTCACTATGCTATAGCAGGCAAAACTTGTGAGGGGAGGATCCAGCCATGTTATATATGTGTGTTAATGGAATCAATACGTATTGTAAACTTCAATCCTAACTGTTACTACTGTGTATTTACTTTGTTATTATAGCATTTCCTTTTTGAAAAAATGCAAATTTTTCAAGGGACAAGGACCATGTAATGCTAAGGGGCTGCTGTGCCAAGCGTGTTTTGGTGTTAAAGTTGGGTGTAATGATAACTGTATACTGTTTATCTACAGACAAGTTGTGCAGGCATGAATGGCCATTGGGTTTTATTGTTTTCAGCTGACATTCACTGGTCTGGCAGGGACATTTTAGCCAGGTACCTTAAGGCACATAGTATGTTCATATTTCCTTTCACCTTTATTTGCTGTAATTTAGGTAGCAGATATTGCTGTCAACTGTATTGCAACTCAGTGTCCTAAACTGGGGTGTTTCCTTTTCAGAAACCCTTCACAAGCCTAGTGGTCTTCAGCAGCTCTTCACAAATGACCGGGAACAAACTTGAATCCTGAAAGGAAAATGTTTGTCCATATGTGAATCTTGGAAATGTGAATATTTCAGCCATTCAAAATAATCATGTGGGTCTTGCTGGTATTCCAAAAGCAGAGACTGTGGTTTCTTTACTGGAGATGGCACTGTAGTGGTATGTGAGTCCTGAATCAACAGTTAGTCTTCCTGGTTCTAGTGACAGAAAGCACAGATCTGTTGAATAATGTCCTGTTTGGCAGAATCTGGTTGAATCTCCATAAATGTCCATTTTTTTCAGCAATTTTGATTTAGAGAATGATGCAGCCATAAATTTTTCTTCAGACTGTTTGTCAGTAGTCTAAGATAGTGATCCTCTGTAGAAATATTTCTCTTGCTATGAAAAATCAAAATATTATGTTATGACTCTGAAAAGATATTTCCATGATGAAATCACGATACTTTATGTAAGACTGCATCATTTTGAATTACTAAATCACTGGAGAAGTAATTAATTATTTTCTGTATACATACTGACAAGCAGTTCACTGCTTATAAGAGAATATTATTTTTTCTCACCTTCCAAATGTATGTAAATGAAAAAACCCAGTTACATTATTTATTTAAGGAGTGAGATAGTGAGACAGCATCTACTTAAGTTAAGCTTTCCTTTTCTGCTACAAAATCCTGAGTTCACTGAAGCTGTAACTTCTCATAATTCCTTCTAACTTTCTTTGTAGTTCTATACAATTGGAACCACAGAAAATGATGGGGTAGCAGAGACTGCTTCTGTCCATCAGTCTTGGGTATTTTGATGGTGCCTGTGGTAATAATTGAAATGCTCCTTCCTCATCCTCATTAACCATGTTGCTGAATGTTTTATCTGAGCCTCCTAGTTACTCTTCAAAATTGGTACCAAAGCGAGACTACAGCATTACTTTCCTAACAGCCCTCTAGCACGCTTACACTCATGAAATTCTTGGATAAACAGCTGCTGCTCAGGTTTATAACTTCCAAATGGGAGCATGATAGTAGACTCCAGCAGGAAGAAAATGTTCTTGCAGTCTCTTTAGAATAATAGGATTTCATGGTGTTATTTGATACAGTGATTTGGCATAAATTTTATTCTAGCATATGTTATGTATATTCTGATGCAAGACATCCCTTAGTAACAATTCTGCCATTTTAGCTTTTAATTGGTCAATTAGTGCTCTAAAATCCCATATTGTTATGACATAGTTGTAAGCTTCCCAAGTTTATTATCCATCCTTGGTGAGATAATTCATGAATGAACATGCACCACTGGGTTTTTGTCTTTTGACATAAGATTGACATTCATGAGCTGCTTAGGCATGAGAATTACAAGCAAAGCTACTGGATCTCACATTTAGAATTCAAATGAAGCAACTTGTTTATAGGACATTAACTGTAACTCTCGGTTGCATATAATTCATTTATATTCTAGGAATCATTACATTTTCATTGTCAAGAGTGAGAGTGTGTATATAAAACCCTGAAGATGAGGTGGAGGAGCAGTCTTAGTATGAAAAACTTTCTTTTCTACAGAGATTATTTTTTTGATCTAGTGAAAATCCTTCTTATTAGCAGCTTTTGTACAAATTTCTTTTAAACTGAAGTCATAATATAAGCAGGAGAAGATATATTGGTATAGAATGTACACATTTTAGAGTCATCAACTCAAACTACTTCTGTCATGGTCTTCCTAGTACACTTACTTAAAACATACAGTAAATCAATGTAGATCACCCTTAATTTCATGGTGTTGTGCTCATAACAGACATATTCTAGAAGTAAACAGTTGTTTTGATATCTACTGGTTTCTTGATATTTGTGGCTTTACAGCTTTTTACAAGGTGACTGATCCAGGAATTCATGCTTCATTATCTTGCTCTTGATATTCTGTCAGGGGCAGAGGCCCCTTCAATACCTGTTTTCAGTGATTCTACAAAAGGGAAAAAGAATAGCACCAACAACATGACAAGGAAATCCCAGAAAGGGGTATTTAAGTGGCTTAGGAATACCTGAAGAACATTGCCGCAGCCTTTCAGGATAGAGCGCTCTCTCTAACTGCCTCAGGAAAAAAAGAGGGAAACACCATCCATGCTTATAGGTTCCTCCAGTACTGTGAGACCAAGCTGAAGCACGCCTGTCAGACCCCAGCTCTCAAAAACAGCAGCTGTAATTAGGCTTTAAATTATGCTTAAACAGAGCCGTGTTGCAACTCTGCAGAATGTCACAGAACGTTGCTTGTACGCCTTATCTGCACAGGCTGAGCTAAAAATTAAACAGTGCTCATAATCTGAAGGGATTTCATAAACAGACCCTTGTCAATGCTAGCACGTTACAGATACACATGCCTGTCATCTAGACCATGTGCCACTCCTTGGTTTTGCATTCACCTGAATCTTTATATATACATGTGTGTGTGTGTGTGTGTGCATACGTATATATATATACACACAGACACAAACCCTTGCTGAAGATGGTATTTGTCCTAATTACAAATGCTTCTGGTCAAACATCAAGCACGCCAACAACAACGACCATTTTTTCTGACAAATCTTTAAAATAACCGTCTAGGGCTGGGGTTTAGTCTTAGTATAAAGTCTGAAATAATTCTCAGATCAATGATAAGATTCAAACCCAACTCTAACAAAAAACTCCAGAAACATTTCTGGTCTAGAAACTTATCAAATAAAATTTACCTATTTCAACCAGAATTCTCACTGAGTTTTGAGGTAGCCATCATCCAAATGAGAAACTGAGGCAGGTAATCATCAAGTAGCCTATACCAAACACACTACAAAAATTCCCTGAAGCACATCTGCATTGGAACCGCTTATTTTAATTTATTTCTAAGGTAAACTTTGAGTGTACGTGGCATTCATGTATGCATGCATACCCGCATATCTGCACAGGTATATACACATACATGTACATAAACATACAGAATGGGCTCAGATGAGATCAGAGAAATTACACCTCAGAGTAAGAAAACACATGCCTGTATGCTTTTCATACAACACTATCTTAATATTCATTGAAATTTCAGCTAATGCTGTTCCAGTCATCACGGATACATAGAGATAATAAATTCTGAATGAAATCTGTGAACATTGGGCTTCAATGAGGATGCAGATTGTCTTCACATATCTGACTATTTGCAATGTCACATACATTTAAGTAACACAAATCCAACATGTACGTAGGTAGGCCTTATGATAACCAACATGCTCTTCCCTAAATCCTTTCAATGGCTTCTTGTGCTGAATATCGTTATACCTTTGCTCAGTGCTCCTTCTCCTCAATAACCTTAGTTTCTTCAGACCTTTGGAGTAGGGTCATGCTATGATCCTTGTTATTCTCCTCAGAATGCTGGCCAACTAACCCATGTAGCAAAAACTCAGTGGGGCATCGTTGTCCCACTGAGACCTTATTAGTGCTGAATACAGTGGAAGTTTATGTCAGGTGCCTCTGAGGCTGTGTTCTCTGTATAGATCCCAGTACGATGTCTGGGGTTTTACCCATTAATGCCCAGATGATGATTCACACATCTCCAGACCCTTTCATGAAAAATTGCTACCTAGCCAGTTATTTCTCAAACATTTGGTGCAGTTAATCATACCTGCCTAAGTATGGTATCTAACTAATGAAGAGTTTGCCCTTGGTAATTTGTATCCTGTTTTTTCTGCAATTTGCCCAAGTATTTTTTAACTCTAAGCCAGCTATTTCACTTGCTCATGTTTCTTTTCAGCTAGGTTTCAGCTACAAGTTTAACAAGAATATTCCTAACTCCAGCAGGGTTACCAGTGAAAATCTCAGTAGTTATATACCTATGACAGGTCTTGAGTTTGACTTCAAAACATAGGAAAATACTTTCCAGGTATGGCTTTTCAAGGGATTTTTTTCACTTACATAACAATAGTTTCATATTACTTATCACTTCATTACAGGATGAAGCTACAGCTAGTTCCCTCAGTCATTATGAGGCAAATGTCTTTCCCTACATTGGATTACATTTCTTGCAACTGTATTCTGATTTAGAAAGTCTAGAAAAAGAATTGTTTGCATATAATTTTTTACACCACCAAGGCAGTTCCATTTTTTTTAACTATTGAAAACAGGTATCCCATACTGGACTTCAGATTTCTATTTTCCAGTAGTAAAAAGCTACTCTTTTGTTTATAGATTTGAAGAGGAAAAGTGAGTGCTATACCCTTATTGTCGGTTTACAATTGTGGATCTTAGTATTCTGATTATACCAAATTGAATCTGTTTTTGATGAGAAAATTATTTACGTTTTAAAAGATCACCTTCTCTGATGGAGTTGATGTGCGTCACAGGTTTCAGAGCTTCATGTTGAGACAATAGTAACTGGCAGGTATAATGAATATACCCTCTTTTCATCATGATTTCATTTTTTAAGAGGTTAAGTGCCTGCTAATTAAAATATAGAGTGCAAAATAGGTAAAAGAACAAAAGGGCTTTTCAGTACATTTTCAATTTCCTATCCTGAATCACAATGTATTAAGATTACAGACTGTGTTTCATAGGTAGCTATAGTAACATATATTTTTATTACCTTTTATTATAATAGAGTTCAGTGCCATAATAATAACCATTTCATTTCTGTTTGTTGTTGTCCAGTTATATGTAACTAATGTGAACTTTTTGATTGATCTTGAACTTAGTATTTTTTTCTGTGATGAAAATGAAATTAAATATGTGGTTGGATTTTTTTGTTGTTGGTTTTTTCTGGTTTTTGTTTGTTTGTTTTAGTAATGATACTTAGCTTGCTGTGGATAATAAATTATCGGTATCATTTTAGGGGACCTTCATGCCTGTGACTGCCTTTTATTTTGCTGACTCCAAGGAAGACTCTCTGTATTTGAAAGAATCAGACCAAAAGTGTTTCTGCTTATGCTATATCACTTATAAATTAGATTGCATGAATGCTCTAACTCTTAAGTAATTACTTCAATTTGCTTTGCAAGGATAGACTGCTCTAATGTGACATTTAAAGAGACAACAAAAGAATTTATTATTTATTTTAAATATAGGAGCAAAGTGATTTCTCTACATTTTATCAAGCAACAAGTCTAACCATTAAAAAGATTTCAAAAAGAGATTCTTATCTGTGATCTTCTTATGCAGATAACATATAATTTTGGGAGCTAGATCTTGACATAACCACATGCCTAGAATGGAAGGTGGATTCTATCCACATTGCGTTTGATGAGAGCTTAAATATTGGAAAGCTGTAGCTTTCTCCTTGCTTCCCTCTCCATTCCAGCTTTCTGTGTCATCACTTCATCAGGTACTAGGGAAAGCTGACTCGCTTATTTCCTTATCCACCTGGAGGAGTGGGCCTTCCCATCCACCTTCTTCTTGCCCACAGCCCTCTCACTCTTCTGTGGAAGTCACTAAGCCAGAAGTTCTAAGCTTTAGGCTGCTTAGACAAGTACTTAGGCATTTCAAAATGCTTTTATTGCAGTTGGGCCTAGTGTTATTCATATTTGGACTAGTGGAGCTCAATATAAATGTCTTCTGGGCGTTGTCATTAATATCTTCCAATTTAATTTTTTGTAATTGCTTTATGTTGTCCTGCTTACTCAGCACATATGCTATAGTGGTCTTTTTCATGCCCTCATCTTTGTCTCCAAGTTTGTAGATTTTACCTGTATCTCACGATCTGCTGTCATTTGTTCTTGTTCTCAGTTGTATGTTCAGTATTGCTGCAAAGAAGTACTTGGAATTTTTTTTTGCGTAAATAGTATTCTTAGATACGTTGCACTTTTTACTAAGATTTATGTCAGTATTTAGAAAATTATTTTCATTCCCTATGAATGTAAAGAACAAATCACTAAGGAATACTAATTGCCACATGCTGCCAGTTGTTTGGTTACAGTTTGTTCTGAAGTTGGCATTTATAATGGTGAACTCTATGGAATACAAGGTGGTTTTTTTAATTTTATTTTATTTTATTTTATTTTATTTTATTTTATTTTATTTTATTTTATTTTATTTTATTTTATTTTATTTTATTTTATTTATTTATTTATTTTTTAAAGCTACAGTGAAACCACAAGGCAGACACCTGGCATTTTCCCTGTTAGTATTACTTCTCATGGATGATTCTCTTGATGATGGTGGTGTTATCCTAGCAGAAGTGGTAGCCCTGCAGACTTTAAAATGCATAGCTTTTTGACCACAAGGGACTGCCTCATGCTTTTGCATGCTTCCTCATTCTTTTTAGGTTCTTAGGCATAAAGAATAGTGATTCCAAAGAACAAACATATTTTCTGCCCCTTTTTATTAAATAGCAGGATGTAGAAAGTATCACAGTTCTCTGTAGCCTAACCGATATAGTCAAAGGTTTACGTCCCTCAACAGAATAATACACATCACTTCTTTCAAAAATATATGCTTTTAAATGGTCCTATTTTTCCCAAATGAGAGAGACAATAGGAACATGTAGCCTTGAGTTTGCTATGAGCAACTAAGGTGTAGCCAGAGACAAATGTTAACCTTACTACTTCCTTTGGCAGCCAGTCAAACCACCTTGTTTGGATTTTGTCAGCTAAGACTTGTGGATTTTAAAAATTTAACATATAGATGTCCTTATTGATATGGAATCCACAAATTTTTCCTCATCAAATGCTGTCAGTCAACATCTTTCAGAAATAATTTAATCACAAGAATATTTACATCAGAGCTCACCCAAACAACAATCACATTCTGTCAACTGAAAGAATACAAATGAGTGTAGTCATCAGAATTGATTTTCTCAGTTGTTATTATATACAATTTTACACTTATGTTTTCTATGGAATTCTTTACAGTACTACTTTCCAACTCCATTCTTACTGAAAAACAGACAAGTTTGTTTTTAATTATGTTTAATTGTGTCACTTTCTGATTTTATTCCTTGAGTGGAGTAAGTATACAAAATTGAGTACTTAGACATAGTTATCTATTTTGAAAATGATTGCTAATTATAAAAAACTTCATTGAAAACAAGCTCTTTCAGCTTACTGCATGATACATGTGCTTTGCAGTATAGTATGTATTCTTGCCAAAATAGCAATCAAAGTTACACTGCCACCCCTACCCCCTCCTGCATGTGAGAATGATGACCGTATTCCCAACTGCAGGTTACACCCGAGACAAGCTGGTAAATTCCTTGTTGCCAGTTATGCTTCCTAAGTTCTTAGATGCTGTGTTTACAGAATTACAGTAATTGCTCTTAGTTTTTAAATTTTTGTATAAAACCCAATTTTTTTTTAAAAACCAAAATCATGTTACAGTTCAGCTTCTGTCTTTATTTAAGTATAATGGGATAAATTTTATTTTAAAATTTCCCAGATAGAGATGGTTCAATTTACATTTAATTAGTTTGAAATAAAATCAGGAAGAATAGCTGAATGAATTGTCACATATGTCTTTTTAGATCAACAAATTTTGGGCTGTGGGCTTGGGGTTTTTTTTTTATTTTTTATTTTTTTTTTTAGTTCTTGTGGCTTAAGATGTCTGGACAGAAATCTGACCCTGCTGAAGTAGTGGCAAGATTCTTGATGGACCTGTGAATCATCTTGCATTTATATGGGCTAGTTCAAGTTCAGTTACCAAACCCATACGATTGCCATGGAGCAGTTGTTAGAAACACTTAACCACTGCTTTCTGTTTCAGGAAATAGGAACTGTAAAGAAAGAGGGACTTCCTTTTCTTTATCCTAGTCATCGATATCTATATTTATTTTTAGATTGCTTTCCAGAAATATGGCACTCAATGTTTCTTCTTCAGAGTTAATTGGCACACCAGTGTCCTGTAAGAAAAGCAATAGCTCTTACGTCTATACTAGTAAATAAATGATTGTGCCTGGGAGTATTCCTGGGTACTGAACCAATCCATATGGCATGGCATGTGTCTGTGGAGTCTGACTGCGTGCAAATCCAGTTTTGGGAACAGCCTCTGAACCATTTTAGATGCCTGGGAATTGTTCAGAGAGCACTAGTTAGAACAGGACAAATTTTTGCCAAGAAATTGTCTAATAAATTACTAGTAGAGGCAGCTGAATTATAGTGTCTAGAAAGTAGCAGTGACAATCTGAAGAATAGGAAAACTAGCTATTTAAGTTGGACATGTAGACAGAGCGCCTCTTCCTAACCTTTGAAGTTATATATTAAAATTCACCTTTAGTTAAAGACCTTTAAAAATCTTGCATTTATTTCCAGAGGTTTTTCCTTTCCCAGGTTATAGACAAGTTTCCTTTCTTTCCTTTGATTTTTCTAAAGCACAGAGAAGGAAATTCAAACTTCATCAACTTTACTAGGATTCTGCATTTAATATTTATTTATGGTTTTCCAAAAGTAGAGTTGACTCAGCCCTTACAATGATGAGGTGTGTAAGCCCCTGTGCCCGTAGAACCCGTGAAGGTATTCTTAAAGATATCTGGAAGAATGTAGGGTCAACTTGGTTTTTGTCTGTGCGCCCCAGGTTTTACCTGTTGGCCAGCTTTTGCCAGGCTGATCCAGACTGATCTGGAATGCATGAAGATCAGCTTCTGCAGACATATCAGTTTGGATGCAACTGGAAATCTCTGTAGTATCTGCAAAAGGTAAGTGTCTGGCTTTCCAGAAAAAACATCCTTCAGTCTTTGGCTACAGCTGCAGCATTCCCTTGTCAGATACTGATAATTTAATGTACATATGAAAGCATTATTATTCTCATTAAATGCAAAATATATTTTTAAATCTGTTCACAGCTAACTTTTAAAATGCAACCAGTTTGTGTTACCTTTTCAAGCATTTGACTGCACTACAGTGTGTTATAATCATGTTATAGTAATTCATAATGTCTATTGTTAAAGTATTTACTTTTATTGGTTGTGCATCACTTTTTCAAAATTACAGCTTTTAAGGACAGAAGGTTTTACAGCATTAAGATGTAACTTTGTTAAGTAGTATCTTTAATACTATATAATACAGAAATTAATGAAAAGTGAATTTGTTTACAGAAGACTTTTATTTAAAGGTCATGTTTTAAAAATAGTTTATCATGAAAGTAAGAATGATTATAAACCTTTTGACACTGTTGTAATGCATAATTTAACAAATAGTTTATTAATTAGAGCAAATATTTTTCTGTTGCTCTGGATTGACTGTGAATGGTGGTTTTTTGTTTTGTTTTGTTTTGTTCTTTTCTTTTTTCCCCCCTCAAGCCCGTTTATTCGAAATTATCCACTGGCTCATCCTTAGTTCTAGCTTGGAAGATATGACAACGTTCATGACAACTATTTGAAACTAGAGCTGCCCTCATTTCTGCTGAAGACAAAGACACATGATATGCTTTTCCTCCCTGATCAGATGGGTGAACTTGATGGCCCATTTGTGTTAAAAAAACCCCCAGCAGTCAGCATATCACATTATGTCAGCTGTCACATAGATATAAAGTGGTATGGAATACAATATGAATATACCAAACAGCCTTTTGCCCTTTAGTGTAGTCAACTAAAGGACTTAGACCTCATCACTGCTAAAATTTAACAATGCAGCTGAGTGAGCGGCAGTTGATATCTCTGGATTTAAGAAGTCAGGTGCTTTAGGAAGAGGATCAGCCTGCTACTAAAAGTGCCTATTTTACATGAACAAAATCAACTTTCCATAGATGTTCTTGTGTATTTACTTGAAGTTTACTAATACACAGACATCAGCGTACTCACTTTGTAAAAGATTTGTGAGAAAGCAGACATTACAATTTGTAGAAGTTTCCCCTGTAGAAAAAGAACATTGGAAATAGTTATTTTTCTAGTCTTCTCCAGTTGTGTAAATATTGAAAATCTGCAAGATAATACACATATCTAAAGGATATATTAAGCCAGTTAATGGATTTGGGCTCATAAGAACATAACTTTTTTTCTTCATGCTTTGTAGGAGATGAGAAGAAACTTAGTTTTAGTGACATTTTAGAAGAGAAAACATCCAATAGAATTTTTCTTCCTTTCTGATTTTATACTAAGTTGATGAGATGCATTGTCTTTTCTGTAATTTGTACGATGAGAAAAGAGGATCTCTTAAATTGTTAGAAACCATAGCAGATGTTTTTCCAAGTCTTTTGTCTATGGCTATGACAAAATCTGACTCCTCATCATCATTAACAAGCACAGCATTTTCTCTTACATTCCAGAATTATTAGTGTGGCTTTATAACTTTGTGATTCTTTTATTGTTTGTTTTACTTTTGAGCTCTGAGTCATGTAACATTTAATCTCATGAATATCCTTTAACACTTTCCTATTTAGAAGACAAGAAGACATTGAGAAGACATTTAGAAGGGTCTTTCCTCTTGTCCAGCTCTCCATTCTTTTGTTGCAATATTGTTTGTTTGTACTTTGTAAAAAATACTTATTTAACGTTTTTGAATGCACTTATTTTATTTCTTACAGGATACACTACTAACCTTGCTTAGGTGGAGAAAAGCCAAATTTGTCATGTCCACATTTACTAAGCACTTACTTTTGAACTATTTTCAAAGTACTGTATATTCAGGAAGTAAATTCTAATAAGATTATAATATCAAATATTATTTTGACCTTTTATAAATAAAAAGGCCTACACAAGCTATTTTTCTGCCCTAGTAAACTGAAGACATCAGAACTCTTCTCTGGCACTGAGACCAGTGAGCATGGCAGTGCCCACTTCATTGTTATCAAACTGGATTTACCTTCCAAAACAGGGTGACTACATTAAAACCGGCTTATCGTATCTCCCAAACAGTTTTCATTAGGACAGAGAAATCATTTGGGAGATGGTAGCTGTCATGCATCCAGTGCCAGGGGATTGTTGTAAACAGTTTAACAGGGTGAGTTTCATTGCCTTTGCCTGAGATCTGGTACTTTTGAAATTATTAGTTGCAGTCCAGGGGACTGAGAGACACCATCCAAAACTGCTTTCAGTGGGGCATTGACTAGCGCTGTTTTCACCAGCAAAATTGGCCATAAACCTGAAGTTGTGGGCATGCCTGATAGCCCTGTGGACACTGAGCAGATCAACAGACAAAATCTTCTTGGGATCCAGAAATGGGACATTATTCATGTAGTGACCCTCATTCCTTAAGGGTCTGCTCTGATACCCATACACAGAGTTTGCCTTATATGAACAGGAGGAAGAACACAGGTGAAACAGTGGCAGCCACTCTTACCGAGATAAGGCAGAAAGAAGTACTGATTACATGTGTCTTCTTTATAAAGCAGCCTGCAGGTAAGAGCATCACACACAAATTTGTGAGATGTATTCAGTCTTCCTCTCTCTTTGAACAGATTCAGATATTTCTTGCTCCATGTAAGAAACCCTGTCCTTTAGTCTGTCCTTATAGCTGCTCAAATGATTGATGATATACCATTTAGCCAGAATCTGTGAAAACAATGTAATTTTTTTTGGCCAGATAGAGACAAAAGAAGGATGTATATCAATGATCCACTGGCATAGGGAAAACTGGCATCCAGCATCTCCTCCAAAGATTATTTTTATGTAGTTATAATGCACTGTAAAACACAGATACTTGGAGCAGTGGCTTTGAGCAGCTGGATGCTTCTCACCCCCATCACTGTCTCCAGTAGCTTTGTGGTTAGGACACTTGACTGAGGAAAAAGAAAGGTAACTTTCATCTTCTTCAGGTAGGGCAGTGAATTAAACTCGATTCTCTGGCTTCTGGGGAAATGTTCCAACACATTGAGCAAGAAAGGGAGGTAGGAAAAGGGTGAAACAGTGACTTTACTGTTTGCTGTGTTTTTGAAAGAGCTTTAGCACCATTCTGCGTAAAAAGGTCAAAGATGATCCTAACTGGAAGGAGATATGTGATATGTCCGTTTCACCTAACATTGTTCATCTCTGTCCTGAAAAGGACACATCTATCCTATGTCTTCAGCATTGCTCATCATGAACTAAATTTGCACATGGGGAATTGCATTTTGAGATGCCCATTTCTTCAAGAACAGAGAAGGTTCATCAGTAGATGTAATTTGGTTTTTGACTATTAGAATTGGAAAAAGTATGTAGACCTTCAAAAGACAAGGAAAGCTTATGTACCTGATAACTTTTATATCTTTAATTAAAAAAATATACTATCTCAACCTAGAAAGCTTATTTTGCCTTTCTCTTTACACCATTCTGTCCATTAGAACACTACCAGTGACTCTCTTCCTGGCTTCTGTAAGAAACTTAAGAGCCTGCTCAGTATGGATTTCACCATCTGTGTCCGTGCACGAACAAATATTTAGTCCATGGTGAAATTCGAACTCTTAATAATGAGCAACATGTAATAATCTAATGTAATAAATTACTTTTCCATTGATGTTATTTCTCTGTGTGCAGAATAACAGTTTTTCAGTTCTTTTCAGGAATGCTGTCAGAGAATTTTGCTTTAGAAGAATCTCTTTTACAGCTATGGAGAAAAAAATAGTAAGAAATTATTCAGCAGTCAGGTTTTCTCTCCACAGAGCAATGTAATTACTGCTTGTGGTAGCAATCCAGCCTTACCACAAGAAAATAGTGAAGGAATGGATCAAAAGCTTTGAGTTCTTTGAGCCTAGTGGGACTGAAAAGACAAGGGAAGAAAAGCCTCAATTTTCCAAGGATACTTGTGGATCTTCCCATGTGAAACAGTCTCATTTGTCCCCTTATTTCTGAGGAAGTGTTACCTCCCCACCTAAAGGTGGAATTCAAGATTGAGTGACTTCTTTTGCATTTCACTGAGCCAATTTTGCATTTCTATTCTTGCTCAATAAAAAGCAAGTTATTTGCGAGGATTCCCAAAACCTTAAAAATAAGACACAATAAAAAAAAAATCCAACAAGATATTATGAAAATCATAATGAAAGCCTTCCCATAAAAGATGAAATTCATAAGCATTTATTGCTAGCTGCTCTTATTATTCAAAACCATTACAGGTTTTGAGAACTGGCAACATGACAGTGTGTCTTTAAAACAGTATTTTTGTGTTATTTCTGAGGTTGGAATACTCTTATTTCAGCAGCATGAAGATGACTGCTAACACCTCCAAACCAGTCATTGTTGGTCATTTCAGCATCTCCCTAGCTATTCAGTTGATTATACAGCAAGCTTTTAAAGAGGATGTCAGATATTCTTACCTCCTTTGCTGCCAATACTTAATAATTTCCGCAAAAGCTCCTTGGGTAAGTCACTATTCTTTTATTAATGGCTTATTTCCTCTCTTGCAGGATGAAGATGCTTCATCTGTATGGTTTCTGCTTCAGTCATGGTCTGGAGTGCAATAAGAAATCAATAAAACCATGATAGTCTTTCATAACCTCACTGTCCCAACCGCTAACATTTCAGTTGAATGAAAAATTCTGTGTATCCTGAGAGACATTTTTGGCTTTTAAATGTACCTGTGCTTTGACAAAGAGCTTTTATATCACTTTGTGTCTCTTTTTTTTTGACGAAGTCGAAGCATATAGTTGTGTTCTTTTGTGATATTATGCAAGTAACTCTTTGCCTTGGACTAAGTTTTTAAAGATATAGATTATACCTTTCCCCATCAGAGTTTATGATGATGTGATATATCTGCGAAGTACAGTCTACATGATGGCTGGTACTAAATACTTTACTCTTAGTTTTTAATTGAAGAGAGTGAGTCACATTGAATAGTACTAAAAATTACACAGCAGGGAATGAGAGTATGTAACAATGGTCTCCAATCTGCCCAGACTTGGTATTTAAGTATGTGCACCTATCCTATATGCTTCACATGAGGTGTGTGCCTGGATATAACTGGGTCAACAGCTGGAAATGCCATCAAAGTCATAAAAAGTGCAGACAAAGGCACAGTAAGAGAAAGGCAGAAAAGGGAAACGGGGCGGGGAGAGAACCACTGCCAGTGCCCATCTGATGGACACCTCCCAGAGCCACTCTTCTTTGTGTGCCACCTTGCCCCCATGCCCTTCAGATGCCCGGACACACTGTGCTTCCCTTCCTGATGGTAGAGAGAGGGGCAGGTTCGTCAACAAGCTTGGTTACAAAAGGAAGAGACGGAGTACTAAATTGGGATTCTGTTGCTTTGAGATATATGGTGGCTGTGGAGGTGTTAAAGTTTGTGTCCGCAAGTAGAGAAATTGGAGTAGGTCTAATTAATTACTTTTTGTGGTGCTATGGCTGGTATGATACTTGCGTGTAATATGAACTGTTTTCAACTAGATGTTTCTATATTACTGATTGATTCTATTTTACTTATGCTCTACTTTCCAAGTGAACTGCTGGGTTTGTGCTAAATTGCTTAACCTGTCCAAATGTAAAACAGACAAAAGTGAATAAGAGAGTTATTGCAACCAGAGAGGGATCCATGCACTCCATTAACCATGCATAATATTGGGAAGATAAGTTAATATAAGTAAAAAAAGAAACGCTCTGTCTTCAGTGTGAGGTCTAAATAGTGTGTGTTAAATTGTAAATAATGCCCAAGCCACATATAATAATGAGAAGAAAGAAATTACCAAATAATGTTTCCAGTTTAAATTTTACTTCCTAACTTTTAAATGCTTGATATTCCAAGCAAAAGTCTTCCTTCAATATGTATGTAAGATCCTAAAATAATATATAGATAAGGATGGGAAAAGGGCTGCTATTTCAGGTATGGGATCTGCGTAGAGCACAGGACTCCAGCTTTTCTGGGCTTTCGCACTGTTCTGAAAAGTTACTTTCAGAGACCACGTGTATTCAAATAGCATTTAAGAATTCTGTAGCTTATCCAACTGGCCAGCTCAGCTCCTCTGCTTTTTTGCTTCCTGGGGCAATGGTAGGTATTGATGAGGTGGCACCACACCTCCTGTTTCTGGACATTTAGACACATTTAACCTCTGTGTCTGTAACAGCATCAAAACCAACCTTTTCCCACCTAGTACAATAGGACACTTTAGTAGTGATACAATGAATCTCTTGTTCATGTCTTATCTTAGGCTTCCCTGAAGCTCCTGAGCATGATTTCATGTTCTGTTCTGCCTTTTCAGCCAAACAGATGCTCCAGCCACCTTGTGTGTTTCACGGCACAGTGAAGTAAAACAGACAGACTGAAAATTGCACGTGCAGTATATCTGTATCTTCAATATCTTACTTATGAATTTAAAACTTCCCCCGTACTATATCCACATTGCTAGACCACGGAAACTGTGCTTTGCTTTTGCCTATTTTTTTAATTTAGAGCTGGATTTGAAGGGACAGATCCTTCTAAGAATAGGCACATAATTTCAGAACAAAGCACTGTTTTGCCATTGCCTGCTGGGAATCCTACCCTCACCACTCACTCTTAGGTCTCATCAAATAAAACATCTTTTATTTGTTATCTCTAAGCTATTGAGTTAGGACCATTTGATTGAACCACGGCCTGCAGAGCAAGCACTGCTTGCGTGGCATCTGTTTTGCAGGATATACCTATGCCATGGCAGTGCTAAATGATGCACTGCACTCTATGTCAGCGCCTGAGATTTGTGTGACAAAACTTCTGTAACAGTGGAAAACAGGGAGAAGGCAAAGACCAAATTCTCTTTTATGACATCCATTGAATATACAAAGGATTACCTGCACATGAAGACAGAAATTTGGCCTGTGTAGCCTTCATATTGGCAAATACTGCAAGTCTTTTTTATGGCTTGATTCAAACCTGAACGTCAATGTGAAGATTTCAATGTTGCTTATTATTTATTTGCATCACATAGGTAGAAACAAAAAGATTTAAAAAAAACCAAAACAAACCACCCAAAGACATAGACCTTTGCAGCAGGAGGGTCAAATCCCAAGTCATATAAAAACAGGGTTACATAGAAAATTTTGGGAAAACATGACATTAGATCTCAGAGGAAAGGAAAAAAAAAAAGGCAGGGAGCTCTATGTCTAAAGTCTACGCCCTCTACTTAGCAGCTCAAGGTAGTCACTACCACAAGAGATTCAGGGAACAGTGAGAGTTAGAGAGCGGGCAGGGTAAGGATTACTGGCAAACGTTAACTCATACATCTGCAGCCAGAAAAGCAAACAAGAAGGTATGCACATTGATCTGGGTGGCAACTCCCTGTCTAGTGGGACACATTCAGCCCCGGATGAGGCTGTTCCCATTCAGCTCAGGATCTTGTCAACACTGAAAGCCAAATGTCCCCGACTCCTACGATTCCTACTTCCTACTAGCAGACAGCTGGTGTGTGTAAGCAAGATAAGTTTGTCTCTTTCGATGGCTGAACAACCCTTTGATGGCCCCATAAGGGCTTCCTGATACTCTTTGGGCACGAAAATTTGGTGAGCAAATGAGAAACCATGCAAATGAAAGAACACGTGTTAAATTAACTCCGCTTCACTAAAACACTAGATTTTCCTACACTCAGAATCTGAAGACGGCACCGCTTTGCTACTTCTAGTAGTTTTACAGTTGTGCAATGGAAATATAGTGACAAAAATGTATAAAATCATAAACTGAAGTCCTTCAGTTATCTGATATTTTAAAGGTAAAACTTATATTCCAAATTACTTAACAGCTGTATTTCTCTAGAGTGCAGGGAACATTCCACAAAACATTTTATTGACTAGAGGCAGATGGCTGGCATGATTTTAGGCTGTCTGTCTAAGCCCGACAAAACAGTAATCAAAAACTGGAAAATAATAATTTCCTTTGAGGGCATTCCACACTCCTTAGGCAGAGGAGCGCTTTACGGTTTCAGAGTATGTGATTTATTCTAATGGGAGGTCAGCCGGACTGTTTGTGCTTTGCCGGATCACGTACTTAGCCTGGGGCTGTGTTTCGGTCAGTAAGGAAACACTTTTGATAGCTGGATTTGTATTCCCTTTGACTCTATCACAGCTTTGGTATTCTCGATTTACATTTGCAGGCAGACATAAACAAAAATGAGTGCAGGGAAATAAAAAAAACCCCTTCAGTTAAAATTTAGCTGCTTACAATGAAATCCGAGTTTTTGAGTCGGACTTCAACAAAGTGAGAAGTCTTCTGTCAAGAGAGACAGCTGCTAGTTCTATAGAGAGCGCTGAAAATCTGGCTTCTTTGGTTTATTGATTTGACTCCAGCTTTTGCATTTTCAGTTTAAGCTGGTATTTTAACAGTGCCCATTTCTAAATTACCGGTGACAGCACAGCAGTGAGCACGCAGGCGGCCACGCGTAACTCGAAGACCACTCGTGCTCTGCAAGAACTTGTCGAGTGAAACTTCGGGACACGCCGGGTTCCTCGTCTGCCACCAACCTCTTACTCCGCTGGAGTACGGCTATGCGGTTTGGCACCTCGCGGTGCCCGCACGCCATTGGGACCCGCACCTGACGGCTGCAGGGGGGCGGGAGGCGTTTTTAAGGTGCGGGGCTCCGAGGCAGAGACACGCCGGGCGGAGAGGGGCGCCGGGACAGCCCCCCCGGCCCTTGCACCCGCGGCCGGGAGCCCGGGGGAAGCGGGGACCCGCCCGCTCTCTCCCGTAGGCGCCAGCGGCCTCGCCCGGCCACCGCGGGCCGCCTCACGTCCCGTGCCGTCCCGTCCCGTCAAGTCCACGGGAGGGGGATCGGCGCCCCCGGATGGATCCCCAGGCGGCGGGGGACGAGCTGTCCCGCCTGCGCTCCCTCTTCCTGGCCTGCGACGCCAGCGGCTC
>VZSF01007962.1:0-46350 GCA_013398295.1 Chionis minor | reverse complement strand
GGCCGCATCGAGCGGCAGGACTTCGCGGCGCTCTGCGCCGAGCTGCGGGTGCGGCCGGCCGAGGCCGAGGCCATCTTCCAGCGCCTCGACAGCGACCGCGACGGGGCCATCACCTTCCCGGAATTCGCCCGCGGCTTCCGCGGCGCCACCCGGCGGCGGCCCGGCGGCGGCGAGCAGGACGGGGAGGAAGAAGAGGAGGAGGAGGAGGAGGAGGCGGTGGCGTGGGCCGCCCCGGCGGTGGAGCAGTCCTGGAGGGACTTCGAGGTGCGGCTGGGGGACGAGGCCAGGTACATCCCCAGGTAAGGCCCGGCGCCGGCCCTGGGACGGCGGCAGCGGGAGGGGCGGCAGCCCCGGTGGGAGCCTCGCGGCGGGAAAGCGCCCCGGCCGCCCTCCGGAGCGGGAAGGGGCCTCCCGGCAGCAGCCTGCGCCGGTGCTGATGCAACACCCTGCCCCGCCGGCCGCCGGCCAGACCCCTGGCCCTCTGTGCTTGCAGGTGTTGTGGGGCCCTCCCCGCCTCTGCTTCCCGCTCTGGAGCCTTTCCAGCCCTTGTTTTTTCCAGCGCGCAGCCGGCCGCTCCTCTGCCAGGGACCCACGTGGGGAAGCCGGGCCGGCGGAAGGCGGGGGATGCCAAGTGCAAATGGAACTTTCTCCCGCCGCCCCCGCTGTCCCTCGACCAGCCCCCGGCATCCTTCTTGCACCCCCGCCTCCCTTTTCCTGGGAAGAGCAGCCCGACACCACCTTTGCTGCCGGGGTAATGGTGTTGCGGCCCTGGGGGTGAGGAGGTCGCCGAAGTAAGCCTGCGAGAGCCTTTGCCCTCCATGCCAGCGGAATGAAAAGAGGCGGCGGTAGCTCGGTTTTGGGATTAAACCCGGTCCCCACGGGTCTGTCAGTACCGAGGGGGTTCCAGTTCACAGAGGTGCGTTTTGGTGGTTCGCGCTAGTCTGCCCGAGTCCTCAAAGCTAATATGAAAATTGTTGGCCGTAAAAAGTACAGAGTGATTCTGCTTCATTTAAAAATTGTAATTTAAGATGGAAAACAAGCAATCTGAGTTTAAGGGCTTGGCAGCTAGTTAAAAGGCGGTTAAAAAGCATGCATTCCTGAATATATCCAGAGAGACTGTGTCAAGTTGCGGTGGGTCCAGGCTGTGAGGTACACAGAAGCTGGGAAAAAGCACATTACTTTCTCTGTAACTTCTGTAACAATGGAGTTGAATGTGCAGTTTCTTGGTTTACAGCAGCATGTATCAAATCATTGGCAAATTTTTATCACGCTAGTCTTCATATAGTGCACCGTAAATTCTAATCTACCCCAATAATTTCACAGAATCATAGAGTAGTTTAGGTTGGAAGGGACCTTTTTGGTCCTGGCCACTTTTAAACATGTGTTCGGATTGTGAGCTGAAAAGTTTTTCAGAGAAATTTTCAGTGACTTATCCTGCCAGTCACATGCACAACTGGAGTCAGTGGGCCTTTTCTTTTTGGACTGGAAGGGTAAATAACATAGCTTAAGTCTTAGTGGACTGCTCCATTTCAGATAGGTCGGTAACTTCATATAGGTCTTTCTTACCTACTTCATCATGTCTTCCTTACTACATACTTCCTTTCTACAGAAAGGGAATAAAAAAAAAGAGGCTATTTGAAAATTTGCAGAAGCAATTCACAATGTAACCTAAAGCCAGGCAGAAACTCAATAGGAGATTGAAAAAAAATCTGACTCATGAACATTGGTGGCTTGTGACAGCATCTGTCTCATTGTGGTAATAAGCCTATCTCAGTAGTTGTCCTAGAGGATAGTAGGAGGGAAGGGGAATAGCTTTTGTTGTCTTGACTGTGCAGACACGTCCTTTAGTTTTGTTAAATTTATAATGATGGAATTAATGTCATTTGTGTTATGAGCCTTATACATCAATATTGCAAACAGAACTAGATTTTGATGTGAACATGTGTATCAGGTGGACAGTAATTTGAAGGAATGCTTCCTATTCATGTTCAACTTTATAAATAGCTTTGAACATCCTTCGTAGTTGGCTGTATTCATTAGGTGTGTGCCAACGTCAGCTGAAGAACAGTATGCCCTTTGTTTCCTAGTTCTTTCTCTTTCCTGTTGTGAAGTGCTAGAAGGAGATCTGTGTTACAGCTCAACTTCTTTCCATTTGTGGCCCACATTTTTTTTTGGTTAAACGTATGTGTAAGTTTTTTTTTTTCATGCAAGGAGACCCACCAAAATCATTAGGACCACTTGTGTAAGTAATGAATGTATTGAAATTGTTGGAGGAGTCTGGGCATAGGAGAGGTTTTAAGCAAAAGAATGTAACAACAACACGTAATGTACAAGCTAGTACTCCAGAAAACTTATTTGTCTTTTTATTTATTTTTTTTATAGTTGTTTATCAGTTCTCTTTTTTTTTCCTTTTTTTCTTTTTTTTTTAAGGAAAGGCAGTACTTTGAAAAACAGACCTAGCTTGGAACACACCTGCATCTTCAATACTATAAAACAGTTGGTGTCCTTACATTGTGGTTTATTACTCTTCGTAATGTTTGCTCTAACATTGGCATTGAAAATGGTGAGAAAAGTAATTACAGAGAAGAAACGCCTCAAACCCAGATGACTGGACTTAGTTGTCTGTACTTTTTATCTCTATCGTGGGGTTTTTTAATCTCGATTTTTGGGTTCAGTCCCTCAAAATGCTATGCCTTCTGGCCCCAGCCTAGCAAAACACTGGCACGTGTGCTTTGATGCTATTGTGGTTTATATAGAGACGAAATAGGAATTAGTGAGATGGAAGATGTGAAATGGAAGTAGTGACCTAAAACCAAGGCTGAAGTCAGAGGAAATTTAAGCAGCGAATACCTGTGATCTCTGTCGTTCCTGAGCTTGATTGAGTACCCGTGGAAATCAAAGGGAAATTTTTCACTGACATCAATGCACATGGTTCAGCCTCTGTTTCTGTGACTGGGCTTTTAAAAGCCATAAATAAGCCTCCATAATGAGATGTGGAACTCAGTAACAGATCGATATCCTGACCCAGGCCTCAGTGTAGTAGCAGACATTAGATGCAACGTTGTTTATTGCCAGGTACTGCCTCATTCCAAGTAGTAAAATAAGCATGTACAACAATAAGCATTTTTTGGAATTTAGTTAATTTTGAAAAAGATAGTTTTACTGTGGGGTGGATCCTCCTTCTCTGTAGTTTGGTGAATCAATTGCATAGTTTTATTAGCTTATGCTTTAAAACATCCAAGTCTGTAGTGGAGCTGTGGTTGTATTGGTTGCAGTTAAACAGGAAGAGTAACATCAAGAATTCCTTTTCAGCCTTGCTCCTTCTCTCCCAATCTGAACAGATTTTTGGGACTGAGTTCAGTTAAGTTTCTTGGTAAAGTGGTCACTGTGAGTCAAAGTATTGTTTGCCTTGGTCTGTACACATGCTCAGTGGCTATTGTGACTGTAGCACAAAGGGAGTGGAAAGTCTTTCCGGGCTGATGACCTAATGTAATGTGTGAGGTCAGATTTTAGTGAAATTGAGTAGAGGGTTGGGCTAGGATTTTGGCATTCATTTCATTTAAAATGCTGCTACCCTTCTGTGTTGTTACATTCAATCAGGTATAATGAGTAATTAAACACAAAAGATTCCAATGCTTTTGGTTTATATGTAGTGAACTGCCAGCTGTAGTGTACCTGAGTGAGCCATAGGAGATCTGTTTTATTGAGAACTCAGGCATGTTTGTTAGTTTGTTCCTCTAAGAAGTATTTGCAATGGTATGGGAGGAGACAAAGAAAGTTAGGAAACGTACTTATATGGTGCTCCAGGCAATGAGTGTACTGCCTGCAGTGGAAGGGTTTAGCCCTTGACCATGTTACTAGGTGTTGTGTTCTTTTTTTAATATGTGGCCAACCACAAATCTGCTTGGACTTTGGTGCTGAGATTTAAAGGTTCACTCCGTGCTCCTAATAGGCATGTGGGAAAGTCTCCTAATGGCAATGCTTTTCCATTCCTCGTCTTGAAGAAAGAGTGACCCAGCATCCACCAACACTTCAAGAGAAAACCTGTACTTAGGAATGCTATGACAGTTATTTGTGTCTGTAAATTACAGGCAAAAATCTTCCTGGAAAACAATTTTGAAATTTTAATGTTGAAGACCTTCAATCAGAAAGAACAAAGACTTGGGATTATGTGTCCTGTGTGCGTTCTTGTCTATTGTGGGATCACTCTGGGATAAACCGAATCTCTTTAAGCCCTACCAGGCAATTGTTGTGTGATATTTGGCAAATTAGATAATCTGATTGGAAAATGAACTAAATTGATTTGAGCATGAATGAGTGGATGAATCTGGAGAATAAAGTTTGTATCCCTACTTCAAGTTAAATTCTTCTGCTTCTGAGTCCTCATAGTTCATTACTTTGCTCTTTAGTGTTGAGGTCTGTTCTGCTTGTGTGCCAAGTACTTTGCGCCAAGCTGACTGTTCATGGGATTCTGACTTCAGCGCTGCCGGACTGTGAGATTTTATGCATTGTACAGTTCCAAAGTCTCCTAATGTGATTATGATAACCGTTCACTCCCAGTCAAGTCACCTGGAGCTGTGTAGAAAATGTGGCGCTGGGGTACATGATAAAATGAGAAGAGTGCTGTTTCTAACATGAGCTACTTAAACTGTGAACACAGGCCATGCTCATGGGATATACTGCTGGGCTACAGCAAACGAGAGGGGCTCTGCGGCATAAAAAACCATCCAAAACCTGTCATACTTTTGCTGTCATGAGCCAGAATGGGTTTTTGCCAAAGTCGATACAGAGTACAACATCAGCTCCCGTCAGCGATTTGTGTTTTCTTCCAAAAGATGATGAGTCATGATGTCAGCACTAGAGAGATTTCATTGGAAAGTCAAAGTTTGTTCCCCTGAGAGGGGATAAAGGCAAATCCCGAGGAAAAACAAATGCTGGGTCACCCTTTGTTACAGTGCTGGAGATGGGATCTCTGCTGTCGTAATGATGTCTTTTAGTATGTTTCACAATAGGGGTTTGACAAATGTGCTCTGCTGGAAGTGTGATGGATGCCTTTCCGTGAGCTAGAAGACTTTCTGAGTTACCTTAGCTTTTACTGCTCTTCTGGCAGCCTCTGTGCTAAGTAACTTAAGCACTGAAGCATTCATTTTCTGGTATTTTCATGTGACACGATCATTTCATAGAATATTAGGGGTGGGAAGGGACCTCTAGAGATCATCTGGTCCAACCCTCCTGCCAGAGCAGGCCCACCTACAGCAGGTTGCACAGGATGGCGTTCAGGCAGGTTTTGAATGTCTCCAGAGTTGGAGACTCCACCACCTCCCAGTGCTCTGCCACCCTCAAAGTAAAGAAGTTCCTCCTCATGTTGAGATGAAACTTCCTATATTCAAATTTGTACCCATTACCTCTCATCCTGTCACTGGGCACCACTGAAAAAAGACTGGCATCCTCCTCCTGGCACCCTCCCGTAAGTATCTGTAAAAATTTATGAGATCCCCCCTCAGTCTTCTCTTCTCCAGACTAAAAAGACACAACTCCCTCAGCCTTTCCTCATAAGAAAGATGCTCCAGTCTCCTGATCATCTTTGTAGCCCTTCGCTGCACCCTCTCCAGCAGTTTTCTGTCTTTCTTGAACTGGGGAGCTCAGAACTGGACACAGTACTCCAGATGTGGCCTCACCAGGGCAGAGTAGAGGGGGAGGATGACCTCCCTCGAGCTGCTTGCTGCACTCCTCTTGATGCACCCCAGGATGCCATTGGCCTTCTTGGCCACAAGGGCACATTGCTGGCTCATGGTCATCCTGTTGTCCACCAGGACTCCCAGGTCCCCCTCTGCAGAGCTGCTTTCCAGTAGGTCAGCCCCCAACCTGTTCTGGTGCATGGGGTTATTCCTTCCCAGGTGCAGAACCCTACAATTGCCTTTGTTGAATTTCATTAGGTTTCTCTCTGCCCAACTCTCCAGCCTGTCCAGGTCACACTGAACAGCAGCTCGGCCTTCCAGGGTGTCAGCCACCCCTCCCAGTTTTGCATCATCAGGAGACTTGCTGATGGTACACTCCATCTCTTCATCCAGGTCATTGATGAATACATTGAACAGGACTGGACCCAGTACTGACCCTTGTGGAACACCACTAGTCACAGGCCTCCAACTAGACTCTGTCCCACTGATCACAACCCTCTGAGATCTGCCTGCCAGCCAGTTTTCTGTGCACCTCACCTTCCATTCATCTAACCCATTTGTCATAACCACATTCTTCGGAGCGTTCTCCTTTTCAACAGACTTCATCTTTACCTCCCTTTCCTACAGTCTTTTCCACTCCTACTCCACTGGCTACAAACCACACCTCTGTCTTTAGGAAGGGAACAGTATTTATTCCTTGGAAACATTGAAAATCCCTTCCCTGAGAATCAGCCCTTGGACAGACTCTCTCATCTGGGGGTTGCAGATTTGTTTATCTTCTTCTAATACAGCCTGTTTCTGAAGGGGCAGATACAGAAAATGAAAAGGTGGTATTAAAAAACCCCATAGTGCTTCAGGTTGAGAAATACCTTGACTTTTTACATCGTGTTAACGTTTCATGTAATCTGTTTTTCCTCAAGGCACTTAATCTAGGAGAAAGTGTTAGGCACTTAGCTGTGACAAAAGTAGATCCTTTCCAATTTGAAATGGATTTGGTTGATCTTTTCTGGTGGCTGATATGATGGTATATTCAATGCATCTGCTTTTCAGAAAATGGTATGTATCTCTTGGTAGCAGACATAGGCTATTGGTCTCCAGTGTAAGGACAATCATCAGATGTGTAATGCTTGATATTTCTCTTGCTCCAAACGTGCAGCTCAGACCTTCCTGGATTAGACCAGCTTATACTTCATCCCTTCATGCCCATACCAGAACAGAGCTGCTACAAGTGCCTACACTGGGAGAAGACCGTTAGAATAGTGTTCTAAAACTTGGGAATGGGAGCATATTATCAGCATGAAGAGAAAATTTAAGTGTAGTAGTGGTTCTCTTTGCTTTTACCTGCATGTACAAGAATGGAAACTGTATTTTTCCAGTGCTTGAAAGATGTCTGGGTCAAGAAAAGAAAGAGAAAGTGTTTGGGGACCTTAAGTCTGCAGGTAAGAACGTGGATAAGAAAGAAGTGAAGACAGAGTTTAGTAATTGGCAAGACATGGTGCTAAGAAAGGCATGGATGCACACAGAAGGATTTACAAAAGCAGTTCTGCTGGGGAACGCTTTGGTCTAGTTCTCTGACCTCTCAATACAGCCCTCACCCAGCTAAGCCTGACAGCTCACATGCAGCTCCTGCCCAAGTGAGCTTTTACCTTGTTTTGTTGCTTTGTGCTCCCCAGAGTGCTCTGCACAGGGGAGCCCTGAAATTGTGCTGGTCACCTTGTCAATCTCCACCTTTCTAAAGCAGACCCAGGTAAACATATGCAAAATAGCAAGTGCACAAACACTGAATCTTTACCATGTGAATGAGGGGAAGTGGTATTATCACTGGCACATCTTTGATTTCCTTCAGTTTTCCACTAGCTTATTGCAATTGGTACACCTTTGGTGGAAAACTACACTGAAAATATTTGGTCTTGGACTAAGGGGCCCATGTCATGTGGCATTCTCTCAGGCAACTAAACAGTGAAAACATATAAGATACTGAGCAACTGTAAAGTTATTCTTCTTTGATGAATTCCGTCAGCTCCCTCTGAGATATGTTCAGAGTGTGGATCATGAGGTAAATAGTCACCATACATTCAGCAAACTAAAATAATACTATGAATTGATATGAATTAGCATAGCTCTGTCCGTTAAATGAAATTATGCCACTTTAAATAGTCTAAGTATCTGATATCTCTCAAACAATCTCAAGTATTGTTTTTATTCTTTTTTTCCCTCCTTTCTTCTGCTCCACTTGTATTCTGCCATGGTATTTTAAATCATATTACAAATTGTTTTATCATCAGGGCAGTTTTATTTTCTTTCTGTAATTCTTTCAGGAACTCTCTGAAACCATGTGAATGCAGTAACTTTGTTCAAGTTAACTCTTACATGAAGTTGTGTAAATATTGACTAATAACAGTAATTTTACAGACAGCTTACGTTACAGAACCTTTGAGATGAGGTAAGGTAAAGTCAGAGCAGTACTTGGCCACAATGCCGTACTTTTTTGTGTACCAGTGTTTTGTGTCTGTACTTTGTAGAAGCAGCAGAAAGGCATGCATAGTAGGTGGTGTAACCATAGTGCCAGATGGTCCAAAGGGACAATTTCTTTCATGCCGTTTATCTAAAAATGTTCTTTCCGTGCATTAGTATTTGTGAATGTCTACAGTTGTGTTAGTGTGGAACTTTAAGGGGTGCAGCAAAATCCATATAAAAGTTAATTTAAGGATTTCAAGGAGGACCAGTTTTAAAGGGCAAGATTGAGCATTCCTGATTAATTTTGCTGAAACAGAAGTAACAGCATTCTAGTTGCCTTTTTGACCAGCAAAAGGATAGACTCTTCAGAGTTCAGGAGTCAGCTTGGCAAATCCATTTGTGCAATCTTCCTTGATAAGTAATTCTGAATAAGTAATGAATTTACAGAAAGAAATAGCATGTATTCAAGGGGAACCAGAGACAAACAAACGAATTGGGCAATATTCATTGCAACTAATCTGTCCTGTTGCAGCGATGTCACTGATATTTACCAAAACATGGAAACAGGGGAGTGATTGAAAACACAGAAGGAGACTATTCAGAACAATTCCTCTCGTAATCATCAAATACTTACTGTGTGTTGATAGAGTGTATATAGCTGCATCCTTCTAAAATTGTGTCTCTATAAATAGATCTGTGTATCACAGTGTGCTTGCTGCCAATTCATCGTGCGTACTTGGAGTGCTTAAATCAATAGCAGTCTTCCCAATTCATGAAAGTGTATTACTATCTTGCTGAAGGCGTAAGAGATTAAGCAGAGTCCCATCAATTTTGTTGCATGACTTTAATTTCTCTTCTCTTCTTTTGTTGCTGTGGTAGTTGTTGAGTCATGTTTTTAATTAAGACTTCCTATAAACTTGCCATAGAAGCACTCAGGTAAGTGTCACTGAGAATTCCAGTGTCCAACTTTTAATCTAAAAAAGCCTTCCAGGCCCTTTCCAGGATCCTGCATGGTTGTGATTGTGTGGGTATTGTTTTGCTTCTTAAGCCTAAGTACTGCTTCATAAAACGGGGTCACTGAGATGTTTTGAATCCATCTGGGTGGTAGCTGATCACTGGGCTATGGAGGAGTAGTAAATATAAAGAGGCTTTTGTATCACAGAGAGAGAATAAACTCTCACGGTAGCTACTTTGTGCTTCTGACTACTACTGTGTCTTAAAGCAGATTTAGCTGTATGCCAGAGGCTCAGCAGCACAGAGATAGTGATTTTTGTCTTCAGTTCTGGTATGTGTATTTGCATACAGTTTGAAAAGAATGTGCAAGAGGGAGTGGTTGTGGTACTGTAAAGCAAATGAAAATTGCAGAAATGCATTACAATATTCCACTACAAATGTCTTCTGCTCCTGGCACAAAATACAGTAAGCAAAGGCCAGACTAATTGTTGGATTCTCTACTCCCATCAGCTGAAGACACCATAACTTCAATTTTGTACTCCATTAATAATCTGTATGGTAGGATGCCTCTGGTATTAACATTATGCATGTGCAATTTTCGAACATAGGCTTTGTAGTACATTTTGAGCTACAGTATAGTTTATGGATGTGGCTTCATTTGATTTAAAGGCAGCAACTGATTAATCCTGGACAAGATGGGGTGAGAAAGATAGAGTGCCAACATAACCCTATAATCTTGTGAAAAAAGCTATGTAGGTCCTTAAAGATCCAACCCTCATTCAGTGACCTGTGATTTGGAAGAGAATCAGGAAAACATTTGCTTGAGTAATGAATATTTTATGTTAGCATCAAGTAACAAGTAATTTTCCTACTATTTGCTTGTTTTCTAGGAAACAAGGTTATTAGTAAGTGTCTTGGTGAAATCTAAAGGAAAAAAAGACAATTTCAGAACACAGATTTCACGTTTGTATTTTGCATTTCTAAAAATCATGTATGTTGACCTAGATTGTGCTGGATTTATCTGCCTTGGGAGATCGGTAAACTCTGTCCCTCTTGCTGTGGCTACTGCCCTTTCTATTTTATATGTGACTCATTTAAAGGACTGCGTGTATATACACACTGTTTGAAGAAGTGACATTCTTCAGCAGCTAATTCTGGATATGCACACTGTCTACTTCGGTCTAAACTTTGAAACTATTTTTTAATAGTTTATTGGCTGTTTTTGTGAGCAATTTGCAGCTCTGAAGGACAACTGCTGCAGTGCTAGGAATTTATGAAATACAGCATATGTTACCAGCTGTCAGTCTAACTATCAAAAATAAATGGAGTTTCAAACAGAAAGACTACATTTTGTAATGTTTGCAGTATAGTCAGGCTCTGACTTCGAGCCTACCCAGCGTTACTGCAAGCGTCCTAGGAATTCTGTAAATGCTAACACCTTGAGACACTGAATTTACTGTTTGTGCAGCTGCGTGTACTTGGAAATCAGTGTCTAAATGCTACAAATCTGCTGTACACTTGAAATTTATTTGAGATCTGATGAACCTGAACCTCAGGCTTATTTTGTGATACATGTTATCATCAGAACTGTTCCGAAAAGTCTGCGAACCCTTTAGTGCAGAAATCTAACATTTGTCTGTGTGTTGTAATAGTATAGAATGCAACGAGGGCAGATTTTAAGTCTACAATTTCATTTTTATTTTTGGGTTTTTTTTCATAGTTTTAATATTTCTGATGGTGCTAATAATGTCAGCATTGTTTCAGTGCAAAGCTGTTGCTAAGGAAAATGTCCTTAAAGTTTTTAAAATACGAATTAGTGGGTAAACATACATTTGGGGACTTCTTTAATGGTATGTTATTTATACATGGTTTGTAGCATCTGATGATCAGATAAAACTGTGCATTATTGTGGCTATTTGTGAACCTTGACATTACTCTGCTTAAAATATATTTTGAAAAAGAAATTGTGTGCATACATTGGAAGGTATTCAGAACACTACATTAAATTTAACTTCTGGGTACACCAAATACAGCATTCACCTTTGTAAAGGAAACCCTTGACAAGACAGAAACATGTACGTACACAGAAATGACCCTGGCATCAGTAAATCTGTATTTCTTTGTGCTGCTGTTATATTTCTGTATATTGAAATGAATGTCAGCAGTTCAGCTGGAAACAGATTTTATGATGTCCTGGAATATGTCAGTTGTTTAAAATGAGAATCTGAGCTGTAGTAATGATTATGGTGCTGTTTAATAGAACCAGTTATAACTTCAGTGGGGAAATCACATAGAAGAAGCAGAGTGCTACAATGTTGATAATCTAGGCTGTGGAATTGCTTCAAATGGGAAAAAATGCAGAGGGTATGAACTGGTTGTTGATATCATGCATATGGTGAATGTATTTAATAGTACTGCCTCCATGGAAGATAGGAAAATGTCAGCTGTCTAGCAAGGAGGATCATTACATCAGAGTTTAAGCTTTTCTTGAACAACAAAAAGAGTTTATATATTAGTGATACATCAGACATGGTGTTAGACTAGAACTTGTAAAACAACTGATATGCTGTATTTCCTCATTACTGGCCTGCTTCCTCTACCTTTCTAGACTTGATCTTCCCTTTCCCTTTTTTTCTGTTTCATTTTTAAGTTCCTGAATACCTGTTCCTGTTCTGGCATATAGTCTATGTGGCAGTCGGCTTCAGTTTTCCTTGGGACTGCTGAATTCTGTTATAGAATTTTCTCTGGTATGTTGCCTTCTGGTAATCCAGATATTGGGATCTAGCTGGCATGTAACACAAATAGTTACGTGATGTTACTAGTGGTATGACCAGAAATCAGTGTCTTTTTTGTAGTAACTTGTGTAATAATGTTTTGGTGCTTATCCTATACTTTGTTTCTGTATCTTGTCAAGATTCTTTGCTTTGACAGTTAAAGCTGTATACAATCCCTGGAAATTAGTCCAGATCAAATGGAAATCAGAATATACTATTCCTGCACTGGGGCAGCTTTTAAGAAGCAGTATAAATTTCAAGAGTGCTTTTAGTAACTAAAGGATCTACAAAACCTTTTTTCTTTCTTCTGTATGAGATATGTCTGTTTATCTTTCACATGGGAGTCATATACAGAGTTAACTTCTTATAACCATGAATTTTTGGGGGCATAAACCAGTGCTGACATTATGAGTGCAGTTATCTGCACCAGAATAATTTGTCTTAAACCAGAGAGCTGTATTCTCATTTCCCCTATAGCACCCCCCTGCTGTGCACTGATACAAAAGATGTAAATTCTAGAAGTCCAACAGCTTAGGGAACACCAAACTTTTTTTTTTTTTTAAGGAGATATGATCACCTCCCTCTCTGCCCTTAAAAAATCCATTTTAACTTAGTTGGCATTCGTACCCATTTTCATTTCTTATGCAGCCTCCTAAAGTCATAAACTTCTTCATGGATTATGATTAACATTAGAGCCACCAACAAACTTGGTATATGTTATGGGTTGCTCCAGTGGCATGCTCTTTAGTACACCATGAATAGAAGAACAAAATATTGACTTAAGCTAAAAAGTTTTCTTTACAGTAACTACATTAAAGTAGAGAAGCAGGAAGGGTAAACATTATTTAGAATAATGTAGATATACTATGCTGAATGTTCTAAGTCCATATCTAACTTCCTAAAATTTAAAAATATTCAAAAAAGGGAATATCTTTATTTGTAATACATTTTTCAAACCTGTTATACAACATTGTTCAAAGTAAGTATGTTAAAATTGTATCTCTCTTTTTCAGACAAGAGCAGGTTAGTGTTCTGTATCAGAACATACACATAGCGGAACCAAGATTAATTCAGCCATACGAACATGTCATTAAGAACTTCATCCGAGAGATCAAACTTCAAAGCACAGAGATGGAAACTTTGGCCATTGCAGTAAAAAGGTATAGTGAGTTGTGTCTCTTGTTCAGTTACGCAGTTACTTTTTTCTCTATCACACTTTGTTGAATTAAACTACTGGGATTTAATGCCAAAATATATAATGTGGAGTATTTCAATAAAATGAGTTCAAAGGTTACTTTATATACACAGACATGTGCATAAGCACATGCAGCAGCTTGCAAATGATTTTCTGTTCATATTTTTGGGTAAGTCCTGGACTAAATTTTTGCAGGCTCTATTCTTATGCCTGATATCTTAAAACATTTTCACTCCTCTTTCTTTGCTGTAACTTTGACTTTGAGCATACACACCCATTCTACTTTCATTTTAGAAACCATGTTTTTGCTTCTTCAGCTTCAAGGGCTGAATTTACCTATTGTAACTACTTGGCGCTTGCAGTCTCACATTGTAACTGCCAAAACCAGGACAGAGATCTTGTATGTGTGGGTGATGCAAGTTGCTGTAGTTATCCTTTTGAAGTCTCTTCACAGCATAACCAGAGGGGCCTTCTATCTCTGTAACTTAATTTTCAAAATGCAGATGTGATGTATTTCATACTAATCATAAGCTGTCAGCTATTATTTTAATATATAATTTGCCTGTGTCTTCAAATTAATTTGTGATTTTGGTTCCCAGCCATACCAGTTTGAAGGTTTGGGCAATGTTAAACTGTTTCCACGTCTGTCTGTCTAATTTGTTTCAGCTGAGATAGGCAGATGTATTTCACACAGTGTTTCTGTCAAGCCAGAGGGCAATTCCTAAGAGAGTGTTTACTTTTAAATTTTAGAGCTCAGGATAAAGCAGCAGTTCAGCTCAGTGAGCTGGAGGAGGAGATGGAACAACGGATACAGGCTGCAGAGTATAAAGTAAAAAAGGAGGTGAGTATTTTATATTTACAGAATTTCATAATTACCAAACTCTCGGTGGTCATAAGCAGGATTGATGGCCAGGTGTGTTTTTGATCCTGATGGGCTGACTCAAAGCTGCTGAAGGCAGTGCCTGGATGAAAAGAAGCTATCCATGAGATCGAAAATGTATTCTCTTAAGGCTCTCCCCAAGAGGAGGTGTAATAAACTGCTGCTCAGATGTAATAAACCAAGAAGAAAATGTCTTTCTCTTTTGTGGAATATGCTGTCCTAGAGGAATTTATTTCTGAGACCAGTATTGGAAACAGATTAGAGAAAAGGACCTTTCACCATAAAAGAATGGGATCTAGTTCTCCTAGTAGATGAATTTATGTAGCTTATTAATGCTTAGATCATTTGTTCTTCATTTGTTTTTCTGCCTGGAGTAGTGATCTTTCTTTCATTCTCATCCTGCAACTATATTTTAGAGAATTAGAATTACAGACATAAGAGAGGGTAATTGTGATGACAATGTGTGAGGGCCTGGGCCTCCCAAAGTTGATGGGAAATTCTGTTTCAATGTGCTCAAGTTTTGGCCATTGTTTCAACCTGCTTGCAGCCTTGATGGAAAAGTACAAGAATCCTCTTCCCTTACCCATCAAAAGATACAGGAGAGCCACATGTGGCTGTGTAATTCTAAGCAGAAAGTAGTCCAGTAAAACCACCCTACCTGTGTTGTCTGCTTTATAAGGTAAATCTAACTTTATAATGTGCATAAGGATAACAGTTTGTGGAAGTGTTCTATGTCGACATAAGAAATGCATTAATTAAAATGTGTACTCTGGGCATAATTATTGCTTTGTAGGACACACAATATTCTGAACATCTGTCTGTTTGTTACGGATTCTTTCATCAAAGTATTTGCAGAATCAGAAGACACTTAGTTCAGTCTGCTGACTTGCTGATTTTAAATAGTTCATGGTAATTGATCTGTGAAGTAAATGGTACTGTCCCAGATTTGCTTCAAATAGCATCTTTTTCTATATGAGAGGAAACACTCCTATCAAACCATAAAAGTCAGTTGTTTTCCTAGAACCAAAATATGACGACATAAAAATGTTAAAAGATGTCAACCCAGCAAAAAATGTGTATCATAATATGCTTAACTAATGATAACGCAACTCTCAGTAGAGAGAAACTTTCCAATTCCAGAGAGACTAAGAATTTATATTTAGAAGACAAATGCATTGGCTCTGGCAAATTTCTGTTCTGTAAAAAGTGGTAAATCACTGAAAAAAGCCCTGGAGACTCTTTTTCACAACTGTAAAAAGATGAGTGGGATGTGTATTCACTTACTCCGAGAACATTCACATTTATGTACTAGCATTATGCAAAACCACATCTGCTGTGTATTATCCACATCTAGTCTGTGTTTCTCTTTCTAAAGAAAGTCCTTCAACTGCCACTGAGTTGCATGGATTGTGACTTCACCTAGCTATAGATATGAAAGATGGGCTGCAACTTGTTTCTCACCGTGCTCTTTTAATTTTCACTCCTAAACGTTCCCTTCAGCTCCACATACTCCACCTGTGAAAACGCCCTGAGAGTAAATGTAAGATATTTACTTTGTGGGATTGTACTAGGGCATTAATCTTAATGCCTGTACTCAAGGCTATTGTTTGTCAGAGTGAGCTCACTCATGCCACCCTGACACTTGCCTCTGCATGATAGTGTCTGCAGGTTGAGCCTATGTTATAGGAAGGAAGCAAATAGTTACCAAACAATATTTAGGAGTCTTATATAGGTGCCAACAGTAAGGGAATCCCTGTTAAGCTGATTATTTTGATTATCATTTTTACACGCGGATTAGCGTTTGACACACGGATGTCAGCATCACCTGCAGGAACGCACTGAATTCAGAACCAAGTCCATGTCTGTCTTTTCCGTGTGAAAGCTCAACCTGTCTCAGTTGGCACCACCTCTCGCTGCTGCATTCTGGTTTCTTGTGTTGTGAAACTGCACTGAAGTCCCTGGGGAGTGACTGGAGTGAGTTAAACAGATACTCATCTACAGCACGAGGAACATAACATTCTTCTCATTGCGCTTGATGTAACTTCCTTTCAAAATCACGGTTTTGATTAAAATAAAACTCAGAATAGTGTACTTGGTTTGATATTCAGACCAAGTGCCACATGAAACATGATGATGCTGTCATCAGCATACCTTTTACTGAACAAAGGACCTGTAACATTTCAACACCTGCAAGTGAAAAAATGTAAAAGAAAGCCAGAAATAAATAACTGATGGTGTCACAGTAATGCTACTAGTAGCGTATTGCATGACAAGCCAAGGGAGGCTGGTTTGAAAAAAAGGATCTAATGCCCTGATTTGTGTGCAGGTGTGTATGTATGCATCTATACATGCAATACATGCCTGAATTTATGTGCAAATAAAATTTGAACACTTCTCTGTCAGCCTTTTTTTTTTTTTAAGACATCAAGAATGTTAAGGAGACTGTGACGTGAATAACAATGAATTGACCCATATCTTTGCTGCCACTGTATAATTTTATTTCTATGAATATTTTAGAAGTGGACTGCAATTACAGAATCAGAGTCTGTGGATCTTAAGGAGGGAGTGGGTTGATGCAATAGAAAGATAAAATTACACACATTAATCTGTGGGGAAATCGTGTGGTTTCCAAACTGATGAATGCATTTTTTTAATAAACATTTGAAACCCGTCTCAGCTTTTAATGAGATTAAAAATATTGCAGGAAAAGCGAAAAGCTGAAGAAGCACTAAATGAGCTGAAGCGCCAGTATGATACTGAAGTTGGGGATCTTCAGGTGACAATAAAAAAACTTAAAAAGGTTAGTGAAGTGAGTTGAAGTCACGGCCAGAGTTTTTAAAGTGTTTTAACAGGTGCTGACCTTATGAAATGCTTTCCCCAACATGGATAATCATCATTGTAGCTTTTTAATTTAGTGTATTAGTAAATGGCAACTGCAACTAATTTTTTTGGTTGCATTATCATTCTGTGCTGTTGTATTCATTCTGTGTAATTTACTGAAATACTTAGAAAAGGGACCAACTGCTAGCCAAATTCGGTTGCTGAATAATTTTTTAGGTCCCACCAGTTGTTAACGTTGCAGTTACCTAGTCTGCTATTTGATACATTAGAAATACTGTAATAAATTACCTCTAAGTATTTCTAATTTATAGATTTAGATGAAATTGGCAACCCAAATATAGTAATTTACAGTAATATAGTGCCTTTTAGCTGCAAGGGCATTTCTCTAAAATTGTAATGGTAGAAGTGGGTTTAAGCTGTAATTTTAACTGAAATTACTAGTAGGAGTAGTTATTGCTAGTCTGAACTAATTCCAGGCTGATCTTTTCATTTGATAACTAAGTGTAAGGAAAACTGAAATCTTAGATGTGAATATTGGTTTGGGTTGTTTTGTAATTTGGTTTCATTTTGGCATTAGTTTTTGTTACAAGTTTTAACAGAATTATAGCAACCAATAAGAATATATTTTTGTTTCTTCGTATTGAGTTGAACTTAAAAGAGCATTGATAGTTATGGACATTTCTCACAAGAAACATGAGTGCTTCTAATACAAATATGCAGATAAGGTAGTATATATTTTTTTTACGGTAGTGGGGCTACACCTGTTTATATCTTCTCAATAGCTGGCTTCTTTGTCACATTGTCATGCATATTCAACACCTACAAAGTGAAAAATGCTCACTAAACATTTTTTTAAGTATTGATTTAAAAATTGTGTAGAAAGCCGGTGATTTTTGGAGTAATGCTGTCTACTCACACAGTTGGGAAAACTCTGGATGTGAAAAACTTTTAATAGCTGTAAAATGCTTTAGGGGTTATTTAATATGATTTCTATTACTTTTTATGTACTTTGAGTTGGAACAATCAATAACTTATGTTAATTGTGCATTTTTTATCCAGCTGGAGGAGCAATCAAAAAATGTAAATCACAGGGAAGATGTGATTGAATTGAAGAAAAGAATACATGATATGTTGCTGGTAAGAGATTATGATCATTGACATATTAATTTAGTCTCAGTTTTAGCGTCTGTGATACAAATTTTTTTTTTTTACATTTAGTACTAGTAAGCTAAGAAATAAACTTCAGAACTTACTGATAAATGTATGAGGATCTTTAACTTGGAAAAAACCCTGTTCTGTATAAATGCATACACATTCTAGTTATAACATTTAAAAATGGCTTGAGAAGATATAGTCACCTTTTTGTGTAACTGAAATGGAAAAATAAAAATTCAGTGGTTCTTGCATGCTAATTTACTGGCTTCTCTCTTGATTTCGTGTTCTTCCATTTTTTCACCCATTATGCTCATATTTCCTACTGTTTTATTTTTATTTAGTTTTGATGGTTTTTATTGTACCTTATAATATGTCAACATTTTATGCAGGTGACTATGACAGCTAACATCTAATATCTTCCTTTTTTTAAGGAAAATCAGAAACTTAAGAAGGATCTGTTAGAAGCACAAACAAATATAGCTTTTCTACAGAGTGAATTAGATAGCTTGAAAAGCGAGTATGCAGATCAGACTTTGAACACCGAGAGGTAAGGTACTTCTACATGATAATATTTGTACCAGGGGAGAAAATCTGTTGTCTGATGTAATTATTATGTATGCAGTTGGTAACCGTTATTTTCTGAATTTGCCATAAATGGCAGGTATGCATCTGACACCATGCAAAGTATGTCATGACTACTTTTCACTTCTTTTGTCAGGTTTCTGAAAGAGCAAGTTCTGGATAATATGATGCGAGCTCTCATAATTTTGCAAGGAAGCCCATTACTGGGACTTCGGTTAGGAATAGAAGTTATAGCATCAGGCAATTTTTTCCTCCATGACTTGAACTCAGATGAATATCCGTATAAATATGACAGAGAATAGTTTTGGAAGCCTCCCACATTGGTCTCAACCATTTTTTTCTAAAGTCGATGAAAGTTGCTTCTAGATACTAATTTAAAGGAGTGTAAATGATAGGGTTTTTTTATGTATTTATCTTCAGATAACAGAAATGATATTTCAAGGGGAAAGGAGGCAGTCCATATGGTTATTTTATAGATGTTCTATTTTTCATTGTCAGTCTTTGTTGAGATATAGCAGAGATCAACAAAGTTACCACGTGATTTTACTTCGCATAAAACTGCTTTTAACGTATTTCAATGTAAACATAGGAAATGTAAACATAGGAAAAATGTATTCGGAAATACGGAAATAGTATCTTTTCTCCACCATATATTTATCCTCTTATAAATGCTGACTGTTGCATTTTTTCCTCTGCCAAAAGCAATACTGTAACAACAAAGAAGGATATCCTGTAAATTATAACTTTTTTTTTTTGTTTGTTTTTTCTCCAGAGACCTAGAAATTATCCGAGAGTATACTGAAGACAGAGATAATCTGGAAAGACAGATTGAAATACTTCAGTAAGTTCTGAGTAGTTCAGGTTTTTATTAACAAACTCTGTCCCAACATATTATGCGTTATATTTTTTTGTATGCAAAAGACGGGGATGAGATTTGGGAAAAAAAATACCAATTAAAAATTCTGAAATGAACTCAATTCTCATAGAAGGTACTTTGCTTAATTCTCATAGAAGGTCCTGTGCCGCTAACTCTACTGTGTTACTGAGCCATGAATTCTACATTGTTTTTTTCTTTTTTTTTTACTTAGCCTCACTGACTTTCATTTCTTTATGATAAGCTGAATGAGCTTTGAGTCTGTCCATGCTATTATAAAAATTATTACTCAGCTCCCTTTTTTTATTGAATTTGCTTCTCCAGTAACTCCCTGTCTTACTAAGTGTGAGCAGTATTGTACAAGGAGCGCACAGATTTTTACTTTCAAGGAGGGTCACAATGAGTAGAGTTTTTTATATCTTTAGTTAATTTCTTTATCCTAAACATATTCTTTCTTTCAAGCAGCTGAGTCACATTTGTCCTTACAGTTATCTCAGTAATACTTAAAGGGTAGTCACTTTGTATTTCAGAAATGGCTGTACCAGTTTACTACCCTGTAGCTGTTTTTTGCAGCCATTCCTACAGTGTCTTTTTTTCTCCTCAGCTGACCACAGACCATGCTACAGAAAGGAAGCAGGGTTTCCTAGGCTGCTACTTAAGGCTAACCTTTACAATGCTTTTTTGTGTCCAAACATTTGTTTGAGTATTTGACAACACATTTCTAGTTACACATTACTCTTTAGTGTTTATCTAAAGAAAAATGAAAAGGGTTTTTGATATGTATTTTCTCAATCTTAATTTTTGATAAGTTACATAATTTTTAATGTTTTCTTTACTCCTGCAATTTAAACTGTATTTCCTTGTTAGATCAGCTAATAGAAAGCTACATGATAGCAATGATGGTTTAAGAAGTGCACTGGAAAACAGTTTCAGCAAGTACAACAGATCCTTGGTATGTATTTATAATTTTGTTATGTTGTACTAGGAGGTTTAAGAATCAAGACACCAAATGCACATTTGTTTTGTACTTCAGTGGGTACTGAGAAAACTGAGTTTTATTGCGTGGACTTACTCTGGGAATACACTTGCGTAGCTGAGTTTTGTTAAAGAGTTTACTTATGTTTTGTGAAATAATGGAGTTTTGTTGGAGCACAACTACTTTCTGAGGTGCTTTGGAAAGTAGTGATTTTTTTTTTTTTTTTTAGTATGCTATGGCCAAATCTATCTGATGAGGTGGATAAATCAGCAGTTTTTCTTGCACTAAGGGGAATGCGTTTGTATTGTGTACATGGGAGCTCCCTATGGCTGAAAACACACTTTTTCAGAAAACAGCTTTCATTTAGTGGCAAGGTCTTAAGCTAATTTGAATTTTTTCCCCAGGCAAATCACTGGGAAAATGAATAGCAGGGGCTGCTGATAATAGGGACCTCAGTCAGACTGTTTTGGGCTATCACAACAGTTTGGGAATCTGATGTAACAGATGTAACCTGACATCCTCCAAACCAGAGAAAGGAAGGCTTTAAAGTTGCAAAAAATCTACTTTACACTGCCATTTTGCAATATTGGGAAACCTGTTAAACTCCAGAAGTAATGATGGGACAAGTCCTTACATCACCAGGAAAGCAACTAACTGTTTTAGAAGGATGGGGCCAGAAAAATGTGCCCACAAAAAATGCTGGCCAGGAAGAAGGAAAATAGAGGTCATTGCCTGTTTCCAGCATACCGTAGCAATGAATGCGAGTGCCTTTTGCTGACAGAGGCTGCCAGATATTCACTGCAGAAGAAACAAGAGATACCATTTCCTTCTGCCATGCCCTGAAACGTAAGGGGGTCAGACTGCGGAGAAGACAGAGGAAACTGTTCCCAGTGAATAAATGTGTAGAGGGACAGCAGAATTTATGCAATACTCTGTCACATGCTGTCAGCTGGGATATCTCCTCCTCTCCACTATCTCACTCAAGAACCAGGAGGTATCACTACTGAAACCAATGCAGCCAGTGACATTTCCCTTTTCACTTTGGTCAACATGCCATTTTTCTAAATACTACTTTTCAAAGTTTAGCATTTGAAAGTCTTCAGGTGCAGTCAATGAAATAATCCTCTTGGAATCTCTGTTGTCTTTTGTGGTTGAGTGTGGCTAGCAGTTCCAGTATTAAGGCAACAGCGGAGGCTAAATGGTCTGCCTAATGGCCCTTTTGACATCCCGTCTCACATGAAGTATGCGGTTTAATTAAAAATAAATAGTTACATATATATGAAAATACACTGTAGTGATTTTGATGATGCGTACTTTTTTTATGACGTATCTAGATCCTTACACTGTGTTCATCAAATTTATTATGTATTTGTTACGTATGTGTGTCACAGCGGTTAGCAAACACCTCACCAGGGAGTACCATTTCTAGAAGCAGTCCTAAATTTAATGGTGGACAGTCTCCTCTAAACCCACGGTTTGACAGGTAAGCCAGCTTTGCTTTTATTGAATTTTAAAAGACTAGGGCATCACACTTGTCTTAGAAGAGCAAATATTGTTAAGTAATGGAGAGAATAGTTCTGTCTGAATCAGAAGGAATGTGTGACCATAACATATGATCCAAAGTATACTGAAGTCAATAGAAATCTTTTCAGTGACTTCAGAAAGCTCAGAAAAACTCTTTTCAGTGCAAGTGATGAACTTACGGAGAGTTCAGACAGCTTCTTGTTTGCTCTTGGACTGTTTTGATTCTAGTTTGTTTGTTTCTCAATATCCTCTCCTTGTGTGCAAGAAACTATAAAAACCTACTGAGGGCCTCTGTTAGCTAGCTGACTCAGTACTTAGAAAATAAAACATTTTTGGTCATATCTTCAGCCCTTATGTCTGGTTTTACCATGTAATAATTATTACAAAGGTGTGTGGGCCTAATTCTTCAAAAGAATAGACATCCTCGTCTCACACTGACGTACAGGAGTAGTGCATGCACTTGGATATTAATAGTATAAGACCCACAGAGAACAGTTAAGTTATCTAAATGCAAATACCAAATAGTTAGGGCTACTGTGGTTTCGTACTTAGTGGATGCAAGTCATTGATCAGAGCTTCCTCAGATTGTTGCAGAGACTCTCACTGAAGTCACTCGGCATTGGATCCATCTTCAAATGCTGTGTTTTCACTTTTTTTTTTAAAAAACAGCTGGAACTGCCAGCAAAATTGTGTGTCCTTACTCAATTGATAGATTATTTTGTCTTATTTTTCTTTCAGTACTTCAAACTGGAGAGAGATCTCTGTTAGAGTTCTCAGTAGCCTGTTATATGTTTTGCCAGAGATTAATATCTCTGGTACAGATTACGTTGGCTTCTGCTTCACACTAATAATATCCCCCATTCATTATGTCGTGTTACTCTTACTCTGCTCTCTGCATGAGAGATGTGTTTGCTGGCTGTAGAGTTTGGCTTGTTGCAAACTGATTCCTTCTGCTGAATGCAGGTAAAACTAACATCCCATGTGCTGGACCCTCTGCAAATTTTGCGAGGCATCCACTGTTAAGTTGCATATTACATTGACTAGTTTTCTGAAGGGGTAACTAAAACCTCGCTGGAGGCTTAGTGATGTCCTTCTCTGAGAATATTTATTAATACTTGCCACATGGTGCAATCCTTGCATTCCCACAAAAGTGAGAAATGCAAGCTACTTAAAAGAAAGTGTACATGATAGGAATAAAACTTACTCTTAACAGGTGTGACTTAGTAGTATTGAAAGACAGGAAGATACGATACGAATGCCCCAAAACCTGTTCATTGTCAGTAATTGGTCTGTCTTGTGACATCAGATCAGCACTGAGAGATAACTGCTTTGCATTTTAACATGTTTTAAGCAATTTACATTAGTAGGTATACTTTTCCTTTTTTTAGCTCTTATCATACATCTTGGTCTAACTTCCTTTAAGCACGTATGAAATTCCCAGCATTGAATTCATGCTTCAGTGAGGTTGAAAATTGACTACTAAAGACCTTTATTTCAGGGAATGCTTGACAAACGTGACTTTGTTATAACATGCGCCCTTCCTCTGTATTTCAGTGATTTGGTGTAGACTAGTAGGTGCATGGACACTGTGATACTTCACAACAGAGATCACGCTCGTTCATGTGGTTATTCATTAGCCTGAAAAGATGTAAATGAGACGGTTCTGGATGTTGTTGCATGGGACAGTGGTGCCGCTGTCACACCTATTTGGCCACTTGCAGGGAGGAATTGTATTTGACTGAGTAACAGCTTCATAATTTGGTGATTATCCCCAGTGTACTCTTCTGTGGTGTGCCATTGCGCTGGGAGCTCCCAGGCTCTCTGGCAGCAAACAATCTTTACAAGGATTGATGCTGACCTTGTCTGTTCTAGCTGTTTAATGCTTCACTTCCATTCCCAATACAACAGAGCTGAACTTTTTCTCTCTTCTCCGCTGTGATTTGGAGACCTTTTCTACGTCGCTTTAATTTCTGCCTGTCCCTGTCTTGCTGCAGGAGCAGGATAATGATTGTAATAGTAGTAAATTCTTTTTAAAGATTGTTTCTTTTAAGATTCACTCTATTAAGCTTTCTTTTGTATATTTTATTTACATAAATAAAAACTAAATTGTTTCTTCTGTAAGACATACTGTCATTGCTACATCCATTTAAGTATTTTTATATATTACAGCATCTAGAATGACAAAAAAAGAAAGCCTTTGAAGAAGGGGTGAGGGGAAAGAAAGGACTTTTGCGTAAAACCTTAAGTTTTGCGTACCGTACCAAACTGTAAGAAAACACGTTTCAGTGGCTTTTTTGCACCATTACTGATCTGCTGAACTTAGTTACCCTTTTTTCTATATTTATAGCTGAGAGCAAGTGCATTAATTTAAATTAGACACAGTATTTCCAGGTCATTTTATGTGTCTTAGAATAGGCCAAAATTAGCTAAACCATGAGCTATCATTTTCTGCCTTTGATGTCTTCATAATACGTCATTTTCTGAATCTTTTTTAAACAATTTTTTTTTCAGTGTAAGAATAAATATAAATTCTTAGTGAGACTCAAGAAGTCATCATCAATAAAGTGGATTATATAATTGAATCTGAGCATCCTAAGAGATATGACTGAAAAATAAATATAGAAAGATAAAATGGGCATTGACGTATGTCTTAAACTGTACAGATAGTATTTCTAAGTATTGACTGTTCCAGAATGGTTCAGATTTTGTTGGGAAAAACAACTGTGGAATAATGTTTATTTTTTTTCCCCCATCCAATATTTTCTTACTAGATCGTCTCATTCTTCTTGTGTGGATGAAGATTATGATTCTTTAGCCCTTTGTGATCCTATGCAAAGGATAAACTGTGAAGTTGACAGCTTACCTGAGAGCTGTTTTGACAGTGGTTTGTCGACCCTGAGAGATTCAAATGAATATGATTCAGAAGTGGAATACAGGCATCAGAGGACATTTCAAAGGTCACAGTGCATGCAAGAAGGCTATGGTGGTGATGCTTCTGATACAGATGTAAGTGTCAGACTTAGTCCCTCTCTGGGAAAGACCCTTGGCTGGAGACAAAGTTAGTTTCCTGTTTTTAAAATGAAATGGATCTTTGCCCATAGGCCAGTTAAAACTAGGTATTTGGGTTATATGGATTCAAATAAGATGCGTAATGTTTTTTTTTTGAAGAATGCGTAAATAGTTACTCCTCTTTAAAATAGTTTGTTTTGACATTTTTGATAGATTTTTAAGGTAATAACTTAATTTTTGAAGTACACCTGGTTTTTGAAGATTGTTAAACAGCATGCAGATGTTTTCTAATGATTAAAAAGAAGATACTATGGAAGTAAAATAGGTTTCCGTTCACTTTTTCTTACTATGCTGTGGCGGTGAATGAAAAAAATCACATATATGAGAAAAAGAATATTGTTAGTGCATGCATTGACTTACACAATATATCTCAGAGAATTTAAAAATCTAGGAAGGTGTTATTGCGTGCATTTTGTTAGTAAAATGGAGAGCTTTACTGATGACTACATAGCAAGACTAGTAGCAAGCACAGCAGAACATAGGGTGTTTTTTTTAGAGCAGGTCCTTTACTGTGCATTTAGCAGAGACATTTAGTCTCTGTTGGCAATTGAAAATGCTATGAATAGCGCAGATTACAGCTGTGATGTATTTTATTTAGCTTGAGTAGTAATAGCACAGATGTCTTGTAGGTGTGGAAGGTCTTTCAAAGCATATTGTAAGATATGCTTTGAAATAAAGTAATTGTTTATTGTATTTTTTTTTTTAGCTGAAATTTTCTAAATGGAAATTGATTTGCTCTATCTGGAAACTGTACTGAAAGCATGTATGCCAAATAGCAGACATGTTTAAAGACCAAATTTAGGCTATAGTAAACAGCAAATGTGAATAAAAACAGAATAACCACAGTATTTTGACTAAAATGGCACAGCTCTGTTTGGTCATTTGTCTCTGCTTAATCCAAACTGTTACAACAAATGGTTCAATCAGTTTTAGCTGTGCCTTTCCCAAAAAGCATGCTTTTCTCAGCAGAGCTAACACAATAGCTTGTACTTTCAGGTTCCAGAGATCAGGGATGAAGAAGCATACAGTCCTGATAACAGCAGTACAGTATTAGACTGGAAGCCCTCACAACCCGTAAGTCGAAGCAGCTCAGTTGCTTCAACAAGAAAATACATATCTGCTCTCACCCCTCAGGTAACCAGTTCTTTAGGGGGGGCAAAATAAAAAAGTTTCCTGTAGAGAATATTTTTTTATATGAATTGAAATAGACGGGTTCTTTTTATTTTCAGTCAGATGCAACCGAATGTATTCCAAAATACCCCAGTTCGGAGAAGGCTTACAAGATTGTTCTTGCGGGAGATGCTGCAGTGGGAAAATCCAGTTTCCTTACAAGACTTTGCAAGAATGAATTTCGAGGCAATACCAGTGCAACCCTGGGTATAAATGTTGTTCTTAAAATACTGAAGTAAATTTTGTTGCTGTCCTGCGGAAGTGGGTGAAAAGATTACCCTCTGTGGTTGTTCGCCAGGGTTTCCTGGTGAATATGCACATGCATTTACTCGGGCTGTGAGATCTAATTGAGTACTAAAGCTTAGAAGTACCTAACTGTTGTTTGGAGTGGATAAGAGGGTACTACTCCAATTTAGTTTCCCTTTGCAAAGCACAAAGCCTGTTCCTGAACAACACAAAGAATCAGAAAAGGGAGTTTCAGTTTAATGAACTTAGAATGTGTGTACGATCCTTTTTGCATTTTTCATTGCTTTCTTGTATTCTCAGCTATTTCCTTAGTATTTCGTACTGTCCTTTGATGTCTTTTGTACTATTTTTTGCCTCCATTTCTTCAAAGTGTTATTGAAGCTTTGGTTTAAATGCAGCTGGAGGGATTTGTGGCTGACTTGTTGTGTATATTATTATAGCTGTCAGCTAACAAACTCATCTTACTGATTCCAAAGATTGAATTTTTGTCTTCTAATCAAATCATACTTTTATATTTATTTCCTCTGAGTCAGGATTTTTGTTCTAAATTATCTTTTTCATCCTTGGTATTTGATATAAAAGATTTTATCTTCTTCCATAAAACTGTTTAGCAAAATAAAGCAGAGAGATATTGTTGTTTCCTGGTTATAATGCCAAATTTGCATCAATACTTCTGGGAAAATTTGTGGGTAAAATACTTCTTCAAATGTTTTTTCTAAAGGCAAATTAAATACTTTCAGAGCTTTGTTACAGTTCAAGGCTATGTGAATGACTGAAATCTCATAATCTATTAACAGAGATGAATTTTGAAATAACTGTTGTGTATGGGACATAACTCTTCATTTTGTCTGCATTTTTTTAAGGTTATTGATGTTTTTTATTAGACTATGCCCATTATTCTTTTTAGGTGTGGATTTTCAAATGAAAAGACTAATTGTTGATGGAGAACCTACAGTGCTACAACTGTGGGACACAGCTGGGCAGGAGAGGTTAGTGATTCTCTGCACTTAGGTAATTTCAATTGTCTTCTTTCTAAAAGATGTTTGCCTTTTTTCATCTAAGTGAAAAAAATTCCACTAAATATTATATGGCCTTATAGGAAGTCAGTATGGCCATGTGTAAATGTCTAGAAACAGATGTGATTTTGTTCTGGTGAGACCCCAGGACAAGTGGAATTTGTGATCTTTGGTGATGCTTGAAGTTATCTTTTCTCTTTGCAGAGGGAAATAGTTAAGGTTCATCACAGCATTAATTAATTCAATCTGTATGTCCCTCTCTTGCAATACAAAAAGATGAAGCAGATGTACATTGTTCCTTCCTTTTTTAGTCTTTACCTTTCTTTGTCCTTCCAGACCTATATTTCTGAGTAGGCTTTATTTTAGAGCTTTGTCTTCCCTTCACCCTTCACTCCTCTTCTTTCATTGAAAGTCCTGATCCTGATTTGCATTGTATTTAGTGTACGAAAACTTTTTCCCAAAAGATTTTAAAAACCAAAAAAGACTGGTTCTTCCAATTATTACGTAGCATTTCCTCAAAATCCTATTGCATCCTTACTTGGGAGCCATTACTTCTTTACTAACAGCTTTGGGGGCTTATTAAGAGGTTAATCTAACACCTTGGAAGACAGCGTAACCTGTTCATTGACCAAGGTTTGTATTGGGCTGTATGTGTTTACTTTTGCCTGAATGACTGATTATGTGAAGTAGTTAGTCAATCATTCACCTCGCATATAATAAATTTGTGAAGAATATTTTAATATGCAATGTAAATACCTAGTTGCTCCACTTGGTTGTTGAATACATTGTGTTATATGAATGGCAAAGATGACTGTAACTGGAGAATTCATTCCCAGAATAAATTTATTGGTTTCATATTTTCTTAAAAGTAGCAAAGTAACCCACTCAATTTATAAAGCTATATGTAAGTGAAAAAGCCTTAACACCTAATCAAAAGTCCAGTGCAAAGCAGATAATTTGAAATAGATAAACTGTTCGTCGTTTTGGTTAAAAAAAAAAAAGTTGATTGCTGTTTAGGACAAAATTGTATGGATCCTTACTGAGGATTTGTAGACCTGCATCAGCACTTTTCAAGAATTACTTACGAAAGAAGCTATGAGAAAACTTTTCTTGTAATGTGGAGAGAGTCTTACTCTATAGTGCAATAAAGTAATGCTCTGTTATTAATGATGTTAAATTGAATTATTTTTTGATAATGTGGTCTGATGCAAATCTTTTATTTTTCTGAAAGATTCCGAAGTATTGCTAAATCATACTTCAGAAGAGCAGATGGTGTCTTACTGCTGTATGACGTAACATGTGAAAAAAGCTTTCTTAATGTGCGAGAATGGGTGGATATGATCGAGGTAAGATCCCTAATTATATACAACTTACAAACTGTGTTTCACTGCATTGTTAACCTTACTATTTATAAAATTTGAATATCTGTACATTGGAATTAGCCAGACTGCGGTCTCTTATATAAGCAAAAGCTACATGGAAGTCCTGAATATGTTCTAATGTATTCAGTTAGTGTTAAAACTGATATATGTTTTTGTATAAAAGGGCATCATGTAATCACACTCTACCCATTTACTTCCTTTTGAAATGAACATGAGAGCCCATTTCAGATACCTGCTTCTGGGTGGCTTGAATATTCTTCAGAGTCTCTGCACTTTAAACCAGTATGTTAGATTCTGTAAATTAGCTATAGTTCAAGTGAAATTCTCCGTATTTCTTTCTACTATTAGTTCTTGTGTGTTTATTTGAATGCAAATTTGCAGGTAATGAAGACGGTTCTTCTCTCATACCAGAGGTGTTTAATAGCATGGAAGGTTAAGCAAAATCTTTAATTCATCTTCTGAAAGCCATTTCTTTTAATCATGGTATAGGAGTTGGTCGCTTTTCCCATAGTAATTTTTTCATATAGCATTTGGATACAGTAACCATTTCCATTAGCTAATCTAACAAAGCAAATTCCTTGTTGGGAAACAGGGCCTGTAGGATGGAAGCACATTTTTGCAGGCTGATGTTGAAACTGGCTGCTTAAGTATCGACTAGCTCATGAAAAGTTCTCAGCATGGCTTTCATAATTTGACCTTTTTTTGTGATAGTGCACAAGATTCTTTTTTGTGGGAAGGAAATCAGTATAGTATGATGATGCCAGTTACTTTTTTGTATTCTGAGTGTTCTAGCAATAAGGGAATAAAATCGTCTTTACAGGATGCAACTCATGAGAATATTCCAATTATGATGGTGGGAAACAAAGCAGATCTCCGTCAAGCTGTTACAGAACAAGGGCAAAAATGTGTGCCTATAAACTATGGAGAAAAGCTGGCTATGGTAAGGTCCAAGTATATGGCTTTAATATAAAATGGTCTTAAGAACTTTAATCTGAACACCATGTGAGAAACTAGTAAACAAAAGTAATTTTCTGGTCACTTGTTCAAATCTAGGAAGTAAAATTCATGGATATTTTTCATGAAAACTATCCTATTTTGATGTCTGCTGGGCTTAAACCACTGAGCTGAAATTCATTATTGGCTGGGATAGCCTTCTCATTCTCAGTCTTTATGGTGAAAAAGTGGGTGGACTAGGAGATTTGACTTTTTCTGCTGCCAAAGAGAGATTGACAGTTCCAATATGAAGCACTCTAGTGAGTGTACAAGGCTTTTCCCCTGCCTTGTGTCTGGCCAGTTTTTGAGTGGAATATTTTCATCTTAAGAGACTTTCTCGTATTCCTGCCCCATCTGCAGAACAGAAAAAGGAACTCTGTGCTATATGTGGAAGTGTGGAGAAATTTTTTGCATGTATTTATATGGGAGATAAGGGATGCACGTATCTCCTATTTTGCAGAAAAAAATGTAGAATCTTTAGAGTCTTGAGCTGCTAAGTGCTTGCACAATTGTTTGATTATACTGGGGCAGATCTCATGCCTGTTACTTATGGAATGATATTTCTTATTAACCTAGAATACCAGATGCTGTAGCTTATTCACAGCTAACAAGATGAATTCAGTAACCCTTACTAGTTGCTGTCTTCCTAGGTTGTAGAATTGTCAAGAAGATTGGACACCAAACCTACAATGTGTTTTTTAATCAGTTTGTTAATACAGAATATACTGAACATAAAAAAAGATACAATTAAAAAGCAATTACTGTTTTTTCGCAGTACTAAAGTAAATGTAACGGAGGATGAAGAGTACCAGAAGAAATTCTGTTCATTGAAATGTGTGTCATCTTTGTGTTATTGAGGAAACCATTTGTAGTTGAATATACATATTCACATGGGAACCATTTCAGATTAGTTGGCTTAACATTTCATTTTTACTCCCAGACTTACAACGCGCTATTCTGTGAAACAAGTGCTAAAGATGGATCTAACGTTGTAGAAGCCGTTCTTCATCTTGCTCGGTAAGTGGCCATGTTTCTATTTTTGAATGAACACATCTAAGTGTATTTCATAAAAAGGGCACTACTTGTGAATATACATACAAAGACACATGTGTACTTTTAAAATTGTACCAAAACAAAATTCAACAGATAAAGTTTGAAAAAGAATACCCTATTAAATCTTTATAGATAAACTGCAAGATTGGATTTATTCTCAGTTTAACCAAGTAATATTTTTGCTTGCAAATGTTACAAAGTTGTCTTAATTATTAATATTTAAATTAGAGCTCAGTTATGGAGCTCACAATTTTAAAACCTTCTTGGTGAATGAATTACATCTTTTAATGGTACATAGATTTACTTTCTTAATTATTTCTTAAATTAATTTCAAATGCATATAATTCTATGTATAATTAATTCTTAATTCTTTCACATATATTAATATATATTGAGTTTTATTACAGACCACTCTAATCCCACATATTTTCTTTGATGTCCCTTTCTCTAAATTATCTAAGACACAGAAATTCTGATTATATCCATTTGGCAACCTGGTATTTCTATGATAACGTGTGAGCCAAATATTGCACTTCGACCTTTCCAAACCATTCTCGGTTACAATATAATTTTGCTGGTGGTATGTAATGAATTCTCAGCCTCTGATTTTTCATTTTAATACATAGAGCTCAAAGCCAGAATTACAAACCACATTCATGTGATTTTGAGCAGCAGCCTAATGCAATAATTAGACTTTTGATATTTGGTCAGTATTTGATCATTCATAGTCAAAATACTACCGATTAACATGGCTTGAACGTGAAATACTGACTCTAGAGAGGATCATTGCTTCTTCACATGGGACTTTAAAGAGCACCCATGTTTCCAGGATAATGCATTCATCAGAGATACAGGAAGAACATAGGCATTTACTTGTCAGTGTCAATGTGAAGTTAACTGATGATTTGTTAAATCATGGAATCACTTGGGTTGGAAGAGACCTTCAAGATCATCGAGTCCAACCATAAACCTATGCCAAAACCACCCCTAAACCATGTCCCTCAGCACCACCTCTACGCGTCTTTTAAATACCTCCAGGGATGGCGATTCCACCACCTCCCTGGGCAGCCCGTTCCAATGCCTGATAACCCTTTCGGTAAAGAAGTTTTTCCTCATATCCAATCTAAACCTCCCCTGGCACAACTTGAGGCCATTTCCTCTTGTCCTGTCGCTTGTTACTTGGGAGAAGAGACTGACCCCCACCTCGCTACAACCTCCTGTCAGGTAGTTGTAGAGAGTGACAAGGTCTCCGCTCACCCTTCTCCTCTCCAGGCTAAGCAATCCCAACTCCCTCAGCTGCTCCTCATAAGACCTGTTCTCCAGACCCCTCAGCAGCTTCGTTGCCCTTCTCGGGACACGCTCTAGCACCTCAATGTCTCTCCGATACTGCGGTGCCCAAAACTGAACACAGTGCTCAAGCTGCGACCTCACCAGTGCTGAGTACAGGGGCACAATCACTTCCCTGCTCCTGCTGGTCACACCATTCTTGATACAGGCCAAGATGGCATTGGCATTCTTGGCCACCTGGGCACACTGCTGGCTCATGTTCAGCCGACTGTCCACCAGGACCCCCCCCTCGACCCTTTTCTGCCAGGCAGCTTTCCAGCCACTCCTCCCCCAGCCTGTAGCACTGCCTGGGGTTGTTGTGACCCAAGTGCAGGACCCGGCACTTGGCCTTGTTAAACCTCATCCCATTGGCCTCAGCCCATCGATCCAGCCTGTCCAGATCTCTCTGTAGAGCCTTCCTACCCTCAGGCAGATCAACACTCCCGCCTAATTTGGTGTCATCTGCAAACTTACTGAGGGTGCAGTGAAATGACTCATGTCCAAGAACCTGGCCATGAAGGCAGCAGCGGATTATGAAATTAGAGAACATACATAGCACATGTATATAACATTAGTCACAGTTGGATAATTGTCTCTAATGTTGAAACGCAGTAAACTTTGTGTAACTGTTTCAAGGATAAAAAAATATTTTGGCACTAGGAGCCTCTCTTTTCAGAATCTCCAAAAAAAAAAAAAAGTCTAGACATTACCCAGAACCTTGGTCTGGAATGGTTGGCTGCAATTTCTTTACTCAAGTCTTAGTAATTTTTAGTCTTTGAAAGAAGCATTTAATTTTGAAAGAAAAAAAAATTTCTACACGAACATTTCATTACTGTTACGTTGAATAATACAGTGTTCTGAGAGGAACTTCATGAATGTATTCTACTAATGGGAGGAGGACTTGAATTATTTTATATATATATAAGCAAGAAATTTTAGAGCTGGCTGTTGACATTCTAGGGGGGTCCATAGTAAGAATTCAGATCAATGATCGCTACACATACGCAACATTTAAGTCTGCATTTGTTATGAAACATCCAACAATGTGTGGTTTTCCTCTAAGGGTAAATTTATACTTCAAATTGCAGTTATTTAATTTTTACACTTTCAGCTATGAATTTATTCTGTTTCTATGGTAATAGTCTAAAGCAAACAAATTAAAGTGATCAAAAGCACAGGCAAGGGAAAACAGAATATTGTGGAGTTACTACATCAGAAATTATTATATTTCTATCACTAACTATGATTTGTATCGAAATACTGATATGATTCCCAAATTGGAAACTTATCAGACCTGTTGATTCTGTGTGCTAAATACCATAGTTTTAACCACACAGTGTATGATGGTGAGCTCCGTAAGATATACTGGAAGAAACAGAACAGTGAACATGAATATATTAGAGTGCATTTTTTTTGTTTGTTTGTTGTTGGGTTTTTTTTTTTTACAGAGAAGTGCGAAAACGAAGTGATAATCAAGATGATACGAGATCAATAACCAGCTTGGCTGGGACACCTGTCAAAAAATCGGCACTCATGAAAAACTGTTGCAATGTTTAAGTGACAGATACTTTTCCTGACTGAAATAACTTGTAAATTTAAAAAGAAAATAATGAAGGATTTAATAATGCATTCTTTTTATTGAGGATTTACACATTTGTATAGTTAGAAATTGCACATCATGTTAAAAATCCAGACTCTACTTTCTACTCATTCCTATCTGTGCACTTGCTTTGTCCCATAGACTCTGATTTCACTTTTCTTAAATAATACAAGTCAGTGAAGTGAGCTCAGAATCAATGCTACAGTAGTCACTGCATACAATATTGTAATGTATTTTATCTTTTTTACCTGCTTGTTTCTTCATGGGCTCAATATTTCTTACATACAGAACATGATAATTTTACATATCACTCATAGGAAAAGAAAAAATTACAGCTTTAATTAATTTAATCTCTTTTTGCTCATGTCTGCTTATCTAGTTTTGTGAAGGCCTTAAGTTATATGTTGATGAAACATTACCCAAGAAAACACCAAACCAATAAAAGGTTGCCTAGATCCAGGTAAACCCAAAGTTCAGGGCATGAGGGAGAATGGCCTCTGTTGGGAGATGACAGTGGCAGGTGCATGGTTTTGGTGTAATTTTGCAGAAGTTGGTGAGTTAGAATTTATTTAATTTTGGGAGCTGGGGTTTGATTCAGAACCGAGAAGACGACTTTGCATCTGATGACACAGAGCTCAGAAGTGAAAGGAACATTTGCATGGACCATTACTGTTTAGAATTCCAGAGAGAGCATAATACCTGTGATACGTAGGATTACTGAGTTGAATTAATGATCCAATGCCTGCCTGTTTGTTTGGACTATATCATTGTTAGTATTAGAGAGATATGGATTGTAACTTTTTCGTTGTTTTTCAAATGTCTTCCATTCAGTCAGTAACTGAGGGATTGTAGTAGTACAGAGAAGTCTGTTTTAACAGATATTCTGTATGCGCTTTTGAAGTTTTAAACCTGCAGGTGAGAGAATTGCTGCACATGCACAAGCATCTGTATAAACTGTTCATTAAAAGAAGTCCCTGAAATGAGCAGCAACCACTTACCTTAATGAGAATTCCTTTGCCTTATTTTAGGAAAATTTCCGAGAAACTCACCAGTGGGTAGTAGCTTTAGGTGTCAGCATCTCTAAAGACTGAGTTGTTATTGCTTATAATAGTTTCCAACAGTCCTATAGTATAGTAAAAATTGTAGGTGTTTCTACATTTAACAGTCATGATCCAGTTCTTTTCAGATTTCACTAATTTTGATGGGAATGGGATAGGGGCCCCTTCAGAGCCAGCAAAAACTGTTTCAGTCTTTTCTGTATAAATTAATAAAACATCTCCAGGCTGAAACCTAGCTCAGTAATCAACCTTGGATAAAGTTTTGTGGACTGATTTGAAACCCATACAACTAGCAGCTGTTAATACATTTTATCAGAACTATATTTGAACACTGTATAGCCTGTGCAGTGTTATCAGTTTTATAAAACATGGAGTTCTCAGAAACAGGATGGTTCACCATTTTAAAAAAAAAAAAAAAAGAAAGCCAGTTTTAAAGTAGGAAGAGCAGTGTTTTTAGGTATCCTTTCAAACCGCTAGATCAGAGCAGCTAAGCTTCAGGTAACTATCTGAAAGTTTATTCTTAACAAGACAGAGAAATCTAATGCCAGAAGGAATATGACATTTTATGTCACTCTATTGTACTTCAGCCCTAGAAGAGAAAACATGTTTGGTGTCCTTTTTGAAGTACTGAGGGAATCTTCACACACTACCTTATTTCATGCAGGAGACTACAGGGCTGCAGCATCTTCTCACCCAGCAGTACAAGAAGCCTCACTGTAGTCCTGAGACTAATATGAAGCAGGTGGCAGAGGATGAAGGAGATGCAGGTGTGCCAGGAATATGCCTGGTCACATACGTATTGTTTACTACCGACCCTGTATTATTTAAACAAGAAAATTACAGCTATAATTAGCTTCTCTGAGGAGAAAACCACACTTAACTGAGCTCACTGATGACGTCATCTTGTATGTTCTTCGTGTGTAAAAGCTTCTCTCTCTACAAAGGAGTGAAATGGAAGTAGAGTTAATGTGAGTTGTACTTGCAGATAGTTCTTCCTGCAGCATAAGGGGGAAAGATAGAGATGACCCAACACTTGGTTTCTGAAGTGTAAGTTTACAAAATGGAAGCATTTGCATTTTTCTCAGGATGAGAAGGTCTGATTATAAGCTGTTACTTACATTCCAAAATGTTGCTCCTTCAGTGTTATGAACTGAATTAACAGTTATTAACTGTTATATTCTGTTAACTTGTTGGGCTTAGACAGAGGCTTGGTGTTTTATGTGTCTCCTGAACCACAGAGTTTGACCAGCCCTGTGGGCTTGGCCTGCAGTAAATGAGGTGAAAGGCTTGAACTTTGTTGACACGTCTGCATGAGCAGAACGTTTTGATTGGATACAGAGAACCACATAAAGTTCTTTGGAAGGAAGATTTCTGGAAGTGGTTTTGTCCGACCTCCCAAGCACCCAAGCAGAGATGGACTGCTTCCAGCTCTAGATCAGGTTAGCTGTGGGCTTGGTTAGCCAGGCTGTGAAAAACCCCAAAGACAAGAGATGCCACCACCGTTCTGGAGAACTTGTTCCCGTGCTTGCACTCCCCCTCTGGATAAAAATTTCTCTCCATGTCCAACCTCAGTTTCCCAAGTGGCTGCAAATCTGTAGCTGTTACCCCTCATTATGTTGTCTCATGCTACGAAGAACAGTTTGGCTGTGATGTCTGTAACTCCCCTTTCAGTATCCGTAGGCTATTAGTTCCCCTTTGGCCTTCTTTTCACGAATATAATAACATTGTGAGGTACCTCTTGCAAATGTGGGTTCCACATCACAGAGTTAGCAGCATGCATGCATGTGCAGTAATTGCTTTCATATCCAAAATTCTTATCATACAGAGAGTGCCACGTGACTGTCCATGTCTGTAGAAAGCCTGGTTGAGGGATGCGAGGTCAGGGACTTGCCTTAACACCTATTCTTTTCTCTCTGCAGGATTGGGCCATTGATATTTTTGGTACTTTTTTTCCATTTATTTTAATGACCAAAAATTCTTGTGTTATTTGGCCAAATTATGTGAACAGAGTCCCTTTTTTTAAGCTCTGTAACTCTTACATGTCATGTAAAGCAACTTTAATTTGAAACAGTGTTGTTTTTTAAATAAGATTCAGGGTTGGAAACTGTTAACAGAGTTTTACCTTGGAGTAGTTTTATGGTCAATGTCTTAAGTTACTAAAAAAGCACTACCAAATGGGGATATAGCTGTAGCTCAGTTGGAACTGGTTTTAGAAATCCTATGATGATCAGCTCCATCAAGTGAATGTTCACATAATACCATATAGAATTCATGCTAAAGGAAAAGAACTTTGAAAAAAAAATATTTAAATTTAGAAATTAAAGCATGGATTTATACATGGAAATAATGGATATATAGTTTTCTGTTGTTTTACTTTGAAAGGTTGCCTTGCGTTCTACCTGAAATGTAAAATGGCAAATGTCAGCTTTATGCTCTGACATGGTTGCACTACTGTATTTAGAATGTTTTTATTGTTTTGTTTAGTACATAAGAACTATTCATTTAATCGCACAAAGTTATTTTTTTAGTTAGTGGATGTTTTCCCTTAATACATGTATTTATTTGAAAAGGAAAGGCCTTTCATGTTTTTCCTCATGACCTGTATATAAATTATCTTTATTCAGTTGACATGGAAGTATTATTTTATCCTGTATTGCTTTTGACCCTTTTTAATTGTGGCATAGTACACATTTCTGAGGCAATAATTTCTGTGTGACTCTCTGAGAATGTTTTGATCACCTAAGTTCTTGTAACCACTTTGTGCCTGTTTAGCATACATTAGTGGCTTGATAAGACAGGCTGCAGCTTCTTTTAATTGTTCTTAGAAGTACAGTTATGGCCTAACATGGTTTAAGTATTTTCTGTGTAACTATTTTTGTATTTACTATATAATCCTCTATTATTTTAGGAAAAATAAATTACAGTTTTGAATCTGTATAGCCTGTTCAAATGCATTCCAAGGAAAATATGTACGGGCCACTCCTGCAAGGAGCATCACGTAGATGTGCACCCATGCAGATCCCCAGTTATGCTAATAGGTTCTATGCTAATGCAGGCAATCTGGTCATCTCTAGATTCTTTTAAGGAGTTTTCCTTTTCTCCACAATCCGCTGCTGTGCAATGCCAGGGAACTTTTTGGGGATAAAGATTACAGTGAAAGATCCCTAATTCATAAATCAAAGGGAGATATTTATTAATATAGTCAAGGCACTTTATTGTATTATGAAGAAACCTGCTTCCAAGATGTTTCTGACTGGATCATGTAATTTAAAAAATGGACCAGTATCTCATGTGCAGTTCAAATGCCCTTTACCACTACCCCGGCCAGATTTGATACAAGCATGTAATGCTATCCCTCTGACCCTGTCAAGGCTACTTACGGATTGGCGAAGCTTTTTACAGCATCAGTTATTTTAGTATTTCTCTCCCACTGTATTACTATCAGGCCTAATCCTTTCTTATTGGTGTCCTTAGGACTGGTAACATCAATATGCATCATCATTTATTTTTTTTCACCTATCTTGTTTTATGAGAAAATTCTTCTCATGTTAAAATAAACTTTGACTCAGATACGTGGAATGTAGGTTCAAAAGTGTTACTCAGTTTGCCCTTTTTCTACGATTCCTGCTCTTTGAGTTATGGCTATAGATAGCTGTGTTTATAGGAAATTAGTCATTAGCGGGCTGAGTAACAAATAAGTTCAAGCTGTGAAGGTTTCCCACTGAATATAAAGTGAAGTATTTAAAATAGAAGTGTATTTTCATACTAGTATGAGGAAGAAACTCAGTGCCAATTGCATATGCCAACTTTTAATAGAAGCCTGTATATTATATAAATAAGGCTCTAAATTGTGAAAACCTTTGAAACTAATTTATACTGTTTACAAGTAAAACTGTGGTGTTCGTGCAGTTTGTTCCTCCTCAAAACTACAGATCACTGCATTCACTGTAATTTTGTACATATATATGTTTAAAAATAACTACACACATTCTGTATTACACTTTGCTGTATAATAAAATATGCTTCAGAAGCCATTTTTCTTCAGTGTGTGTTCTTTTTGTCAGTGCTCATGAGCAGCAGTCCGGCATAGCATCTGTGACCCATCAGCTTAATGTTGTTGGCGTTCACCAATATCTGTTGCCAACAGAGTTAGCTGCCTCCAACTTCTTAGCCTCAATGGACAGTCATCACCTTACATCTGAGCTAGAGATGTCCCTCACTGCGAGTCCTGAGTAAGTCTTGAAATTATGCTGCTGTACCTGTTTACGGAGGTGCTTTAGCCACTCTGTCTCTAACCACTAATATGTGATATTGTTAAGGTAAGAAAGAAAAGAAAAAAATAGCCTAAAGTAATAAGCCTATTGCAAATATGCTGGATATAGGGGTCTAGAGCTCAAACAGAAAATACTTAGGCTTCCATATCTTAAAGAAAAAAACACCCCAAAACCCAAGTTAAAAGGTGCATTGGGTATAATTGGCAACTTTAAATGTTATCATAGAATCGCAGAATCATTTAGGTTGGAACAGACCCTTGAGATCATTGAGTCCAACTGTTAACCTAGTCTACCACAAGACCATGTCTCTACGCACCACTTTCCTGGGCAGCCTGTTCCAATGCTTGACAACTCTTTCCATGAAGAAATATTTCCTAATATCCAATCTAAACCTCCCCTGGCACAACTTGAGGTCATTGCTCTTGTCCTATGGTCTGTTATTTGAGAGAAGAGAGTGACCCCCACCTGCTGCAACCTCTTTTCAGGTAGTTGTGGAGAGCCATAAGATCTCCCCTCAGCCTCCTCTTCTCCAGGATAAACAACCCCTGTTCCATCAGCCGTTCCTCATAAGACTTGTTCTCCAGACCCCTCACCAGCTTCGTTGCCCTTCTCTGGACACACTCCAGCACCTCAGTGTCTTGTAGTGGGGGGCACAAAACTGAACACAGTATTTGAGGTGCAGCCCCACCAGCGCTGAATACAGGGGCACAATCACTTCCCTAGTCCTGCTGGCCACACTGTTCCTGATACAGGCCAGGATGCTGTTGGCCTTCTTGGCCGCCTGGGTACACTGCTGACTTGTGTTCAGCCAACTGTCAACCAACACTTACCAGGTCCGTTTCCACCAGGCAGCTTTACAGCCACTCTTCCCCAAGCCTGTAGTGCTGCATGCGGTTGTGGTGACCGAAGTGCAGGACCTGGTGGCACCTGGCCTTGTTGAACCTCATACTGTTGGCTTCGTCTTAACAATCCAGTCTGTGCAGATCCCTTGGTAGGGCCATTCTACGCTCAAGCAGATCAAGACTCCTGTCCAACTTTGCGTTGTCTGCAAACTTCCCCTTGTCCAGATCATTGATACTGAGCCCTGGGGAACACCACTTGTGACTGGCTGCCAACTGGGTTTAACTCCATTCACAACAGCTCTTTGAGCCTGGCCATCCATGTTGATCCAACAGGAACTTATGAGTACTTTGTTGTCTGGTATCTTCTTACAAGTTAGTCCTTAGATTTACTGACAGAACTGCTGTGGCAGATGTTCCTAGGCTTCAGAACAGCTGCTGCTTTCCTGAGTGCTACTGACATCTGCCCTTGCAAAGTTTTGACACCTTGAGCTCCTTGAGATGCTGGCAGGCAGTACGCTGTATCTATTTTTGGTTTCTAGGCTTGGAGCAAAACTTTGACCTTCTCCTTGGCATTTCTCAAGGAATTTTGGTTTTGCTTGAGCTGTTTTTCTTGCTACACTGGAGTTCATAAAGCCATTACATTTTCATGCATATCAACCTCCAATTTAATGGGATTTCGAGCAACAGAAAAAGTGTGGCTTGGGACAGCAGGCATAGTGTGACAGCAAGTCCTGTTCTTCTAAATTCATGCGCAGCTTCAGTAGTGGTTGGATCTGGAGCTAAAGCATGAATGTGTGCTCCTTTATGCCACAGAACGATAAGCCCTGGAAGGACAGGGTGAGGTGTGTCACTACACTACGAAAATGCTCTTTTTAAAGCCTGAATTCCCTTCTTTTAGAACACAAAGCTAGTAAGAAAGACATCAAATTTAATTTTCCTATAAATTTTCCTCTCTAGGTATTTTCCTCCCTTATTTCCGTAACCTATTCTTCCCATGGCCATAAAAGTAGTAAGACTTAAAATATAGTTTTGCCTTCTTTATAATTCGCACAAATTAAAAATTACTGTTGAAATGGCAACATTTAGCCATATTTAATACCGGATACCATTGGAATATATTCAGAAACAATTTTTATAGTCGAACACTAAGGGGCTGTATCTTCTTACTGGTATTATGGTGAGTGGGGAATTCTGGTTCGTAAGCTAGTGTTGTAACCCAAGGAAGATGGGATGTGCAGCAATGAAATCTTACTGCAATAAAAAAGCCCTCACCTGCTAATTTTCTATTTAAACTTTTTTGTTCCTTTGTGCAAATAATAAATCATATTACTAGGAACTTACTATTGTTTTCCTTTTGCAAAAGGTCTTTTTTTGATCTTATTTAAAAATAGGAAAAAAAAAAATCAGACAGAATCAAGGACAGAATGCTTAAAAGAATGGAGAATCTTGCTTATGAGTTGCTTGTTTTTTAATCCTCCCCAGCTCCAACTGTGAATTTCCATGACGAAAAATGTTAAAAGTTTTTGCACCAGAAAAAAAGAGCAATGGAAACATTTAAGATACAAGAAAACAGCAAAAGGCCAAAGATACTATATTTAGAACAGAATACTGACTGCCTCATGGCTTTTGGTTTTTTTTTTTTTTTTTTCCCTGAAGGTAGATTTCCACTTTAGTTTGTATCCATTCCTGTAGAGAGTTTCCTCTTGTGGTTCTCGTGGAATCGTTCTGTTCATGTCACAAACATATCTTTACAGAGGTAACTGTTATTGAAGTTGTCAGAGAAAATCTTCAGTAATTTAGTAGTAAATTTATGAGAAAGTCCCCTTTATCAATTGAATAAGTCAAAGTGCCTGACATTTGGATTGATTCCACTAAACAAACTCACTTAATCTCTATATATAGATGAACATTCTAAGATAAAATAATAGAGCAAATTAACTGTGTGAAAGATGTCAAACTAAAACCTGGCCTGTGAGAGCAGACAGTACTGTATTTAAACTGTGCTTATAAGTGATGCAAATAAATACAGAAGTTACCAATTCAGTGAAATGTTTTAGATTAATCTAAAACTCAAACTGTGAATTATAGTAACAGTTTGTGAAGTAGTTAGTATTTTCTAAAATACTTCTGCTAGTCTTTATTTTACCCCAAACTGAAGATGTTATTCTGGCACTATCAGAGCTGTAACAGTAAACTTGCCTGTAACCAGAGTTTTGGGCTACAAGCATCCTGATTGAACCATACACAGCCCTTGCCAACCCTGTAACTCTTCCCATTCTTAACCATTATCCTCAGTCAAACCGGTGGAAATCTGAACAAAGCTGTAGAGGTGAAATAAATTTTACTCAAATAGGTTTCAGTGAATACACAAAAATTCATATACTTTTTCCACATTTATTTTCAAGGCATCTGAAGTGACTAAACTTCAGCAATAGTGTAAGGCTAAGCAGTGACTACTAAACCATTTTTGCCCAGCAATATTCCAGTTCTGGAAAATCAGGTTTAGGGAGGTATATACATAAATATGCCTCTCTCTATATATGCACATTAAAGTATATATAGTCTTTTTTTCTTTTACATATACACATTCATATGTGTATACATATTATGCATGCATATATGTATGTGAAAAAATGACTATGGTTTTTGTCTTAAAAAATTAAAATCCTAGAGCACAGGAGTTTTCCCATGTTTGTTTTCATAAAAGGTAACAATGACATCTGTGTTCATGTCACCTTTTCCTCAGCTTAAGTCTGTTCTGAATCCAAGGCTGTATCTTGCTAAGCACATACTGTGGCAACTACTTTTGCTTTTGAAACTTACAGCGTATTTTTAGTGTTTCATTGCAAAGTACTTTGGGCTACCTTGTATATTGAATGATAGAATTGCTTAGGTTGGAAAAGACCTTTAAGATTATCAAGTCCAGCTGTAAACCTAACACTGCCAAGTCCACCACTAAACCACGGGCCTAAGCACCATGTCTACACATCTTTTAACTACCTCCAGGGATGGCGACTTAACCATTTCCCTGGGCAAAGGTACTGTAACATTTTTTGCATTCTATTCTGTAATTAGTTGGGAAGGTGCATCAACATTTGAGTATAGAAAAGCCTCAGAATGACCCTCTTTCAAGATTTGCATGGATGATTTAGGTTGCAAGGTGGTCCCAAGGAATAAACAGTGGCTTTCCTAAGGACTTCATGGACCATTTGAGCACTACGATTCTTACAGCATAGCTGTGCTTTTTGAAGAAGAACGTGAATAATTGGAGCACTGAAGTGCTGTGATGGGCATAAAATCTGTCCTTCTTAAATGGGGAACATACACGGATCATTTAGTGTGTGTAACAGAGAGACAGTTTTTTCTGTCTGTTAAAGACTTATCTCTTTTTTTCTTCCTTTTTTTTTTTTTTTTTTAAGTGTATTTACAAGTAATGAAGTACTGGGGAGGATAGGAGTCATGCAGTCTGTGTGTAGTGGCTTTCCCAGAGAGCATGATGTCAAATCAATCTTTTAACTGAGTTCAAACCAGAATATGACACTTCCAGTGAATGTAACAAATAGGTGACGTGGAGTGTGAAACATCTTTGGTGATTAGCTACTGATAAGTTCTTGTTGAATAGAAGTGGTAAAATTATACTTCCTAAGAATACATTTGAAGCTAGATGGGGAGCTTTAAAATCCCAGCCAGAGAAGCATGTTAAGTGCCTATATAACTTTGAATGAAAAAAATATAAGCAGGTTTAACCTGGGTCTTTTTCTTTAAAGACAAGGTCTGTAAATATTTTGTTAAGTCATAATATTTTATGAAAACTCATCTTTTTCTTACTTTTGTCTTAAATTTGAGATTCAGGATGTAGGCAACTGAGTACTTTATATATCAAGATATTTAAAATATTTTGTTCTTGAAGGAAAGTCGTATATCCAAGAAATGTAACCAAATATTTGAAGGCCAAAAGTTGACCTGCACAGCACACTTAGAAAAGCTTACTGTTCTGGTCCCAAGGCCTGCAGTTTTCTAGTTCTTTTTTTAGACTTTTTATTTTTAACTGTGTCCTGGGTCTCCACCTGTCTATCCACCCCATAGTCTAACTGTCCTTGTTCCATTCTTTCCCACACCTCTCTCATTCATCTGCTTTGAATTATTCATGTCTTTTCTGTTTTTCTCTCAACCATAGCCATTCCTGATCCCAGTGCAAAGGCTCTGTCTTCTCGCACTCATGGACCTGTTTCTGCTCTGCCTCAGGGACAACTTTCTCAGATAATCGTGTGATAGTTTCTTTGCGAAGTTATTAAAGAAGAGCCCAGGTAGTAGAATCATAGAATCATAGAATCACTTGGGTTGGAAGAGACCTTCAGGATCATTGAGTCAATCACTCAATCCCCTCATCCAGATCATCAATAAAGATACCAAACAAGACTGGCCCCAAAACTGAGCCCTGAGGAAAACCGCTTGAGACCTGACGCCAACTGGATTTAGCACCGTTCACCACAACTCTCTGGGCTTGGCCATCCAGCCAGTTTTTAACCCAGCAAAGAGTCCACCTGTCAATGCCATGGGCTGCCATCTTCTCTAGCAGAATGCTGTGGGAGACTGTGTCAAAGGCCTTACTGAAGTCCAAATAGACAACATCCACAGCCTTTCCCTTATCCACCAGGTGGGTCACCTGGTCATAACAGGAGATCAGGTTGGTCAGGCAGGACCTGCCCTTCATGAATCCATGTTGGCTGGGCCTGATCCCCTGCTTGACTTTCACTTGCCATGTGAGTGCACTCAGGATGAGTTGTTCCATGACCTTTCCTGGCACTGAGGTCAGGCTGACAGGTCTGTAGTTGCCCAGATCCTCCTTACGGCCCTTCTTGTAGATGGGTGTCACATTGGCAAGCCTCCAGTCATCTGGGACCTCCCCCGTTGACCAGGACCGCTGATAAATGATGGAGAGTGGCTTGGGAAGCTCCTCCGCCAGTTCCCTCAGCACTCTAAGAAAGTCCTTTTACTCAGGCTTGGCACGGCATGTGCTGACATCCCACTGTCCCACAGGTCTGCTCCTTATTCCAGACTGTTGCAAAAAACTTCAAAAATCTCTTTGAAACATACACAGGTATCCGGAGACTTGTATATGCTGTAAATTTTACTCCATGTGTTAATAAGTATATGTGCTGCCTCTCCTTGGACTTGATTCTCCTCTGAGGTTCATTTTTGCGGACGCCATCATAAGACTCTAACCACGAGGACAACTGCAAGAGTGGCATTTAAATGGGTCAAGTCATAGGAGCATAGAATGATTTGGCCGGTCGAAGGGACCTTTAAAGGTCATCCGCTCCAACCCACCTGCTTATAATAAGCAGGGACATCTTCAACTAGACAAGGCTGCTCAGAGACCTGTCCAACCTGACCTTGAGTGTTCCCAAGGATGGGGCATCTACCACCTCCCTGGACAACCTGCTCCACTATTTCACCACCCTCATTGTAAACAATTTCTTCCTTGTATCTAGTTGAATTCTACCTCTTTCAGGTTAAAACCATTACTGCTCGTGCTGCTGCAACAGGCCCTGCTAAAAAGTTTGAGCCCATCTTTCTTATAAGCCACTTTTAAGTACTGAAAGGCTGCTAGAAGCTCTCCCTGGAGCATTCCCTTCTCCAGGCTGAATAACCCCAACTCTCTCCACCTCCTTCATAGAAGACATGCTCCAGCCATCTCATCATCTTTGTGGGCTTCATCTAGACCTGCTCCAACAGGTCCACGTCTTTCCTGTGCTGGGGGCTCCAGAGCTGGACACAGGACCCCAGGTGGGGTCACACCAGACCAGAGTAGAGATGCAGAATCACTTCCCTCGACCTGCTGGCCACGCCGCTTTTGATGCAGCCCAGCATGTCACGGGCTTTCTGGTCTGTGAGCACACACTGCTGGCTCATATCCAGCTTTTCATCCACCAGTTCCCGCTCGTCCTTCTCCACAAGGCTGCTCTCAATTCCTTCATCCCCCAACCTGTACTAATACCAGGGCTTGCCCAGAGCCAAAAGATTGGCTTGGCTTTGTTTTCTCTAACTGAACAGTTCAGTTGCATAGGCATGGTATTTGTGTACCATGAAAGTACAAAGCTCAGAAATAGGTGGTTATAAACAACAGGCAAGGGGAGTTTACCTAAAATATTTTTATTAGAAGAGAAAGATTGCTCTTTTATGAGACTTACACTAGAATGTGTCCGGTTCTTCTTTCATCAGCCTTGCTAAACTATTCCTAAAATAATCTAGTTATTGTAGGCTGCATTTGACGCTATTTTTTGATGCTTGGACGGCACCCCGCTGGCACCTGCAAGTAGGACCCTGCGAGAGCACGAGGGAAAGATCTCTTGCACCAAGCCAACAAATGTTGCTGCTCTGGTTGCAACAACTTAATCAAAGGTGTTAAGCTCACGTCCAACAATCTC
>VZSF01007961.1:327822-489165 GCA_013398295.1 Chionis minor | reverse complement strand
CTCTCTTTCCCAGGCTGCTGTGACTTTTGTGGTGTGTGGATTTTGGGGTTTTTTTGTTTGGTTTTGTTTTGTTTGTTGTTGTTTTTTGTGTTATTCTCCCTGTACCACCTTCCTCCATCTTGCTCTGAGCGGCTCCCTGTCCCCATCTTTTACATCCTCCCTCTCTCTAACATGTACCCTGCGGCTATTTTTTCCTTCTCTGTCTCTCTCTGCCTGGCTCCTGGCCACTATTTTTGCATTCCTCTCTCTCTGCCTTTAGCCCATTGGTGTTTTTGCTGTCTCTGGCTCTGTCTGGCTCCCTGTCCCTGTTGTTCACAGTCTTCCTTCTCAGCTCTGTAGCATGCTGTGAGCTTATTTCTTTCTCTGTCTCTCTTTATCCTGCTCCTCATTTTGAATTCCTCCCTGTCTGTCCTGTCGCCCATTGGTATTTTCTTCTTTTCTTCATCTCAGTGTGTCTTGTTCTCTGTCTCTGTTTTTCCAAGTCTTCCCTCTCTGCCCTGTAGCCCATTGCTATACTTTTCTTTCCCCATCTCAGTTTGTCTGGCTCCCTGTCCCTCTTTCTTCATTCCTCCCTCTCTGCCACATTGCCCGTTGCTTCTTTGCTTTTCCCCTCCCTCCCTCCCTCCCTCCCTCCCTCTCTGTCTCACTGTCCCTGTTTTTAAACTCTCCCTCTCTGCCCGGCAGCTCACCGCAGATTTATTTTCTTTCTCCATCTGTCTCTGTCCAACTCCCTGTCTCTAACTTTCAATTCCTCCCTGTCTGCCCTCTAGCTGTTTCTGTACTTCCTGTGTGTGGCACACTGTGTCTGGGTCCTTGCCCCTGTCTTTTAATTCCTCCCTTTCCTCCCATCACTATAATTTTCTTTCACTGTCTCTCTCTATTTGGCTCTGGATCCTTGTTTTTTCCTTCCTCCCTCTCTCTGCCCTGTTGCCCCTGGCTATCTTTTCTTTCTCCATCTCTCTCTGCTTGGCTCTGCCTCCCTATTTTTTTGTTCCTCCCTCTCTGTCCTGTAGCTCATCGGTATTTTTTCTTTCTCTGTCTCTCTTTGTCTGGCTCCCTGTACCTGTTGTTCAGTTTCTTCCTTCTTGGACCTGTAGCACACTGCAATTCTCGGGTTTTTTCTCCACCTCTCCTTTCCCAGCTCCCCATCCCTCACTTCTAATCCCCCCCCTTTCCCCATCTCACTTTCTTGCTTCCCATCCCTGTTTTTTAATTCCTCCCTCTCTGCTGCCTAGCCCATCACTTTTTTCTTTTCTCCATCTCTCTGTGTTTGTCTCACTGCCCTCATTTGTTAATTCTTCCTCGCTGCCCTGTATCCCGCTGCTATTTTTGCCTTTCTCTGTCCCTTTCTGTCCAGCTCCTGTCCCTATTTATTAATTCCTCCCTCTTCCTCCTGCACCCACCGCTATTCCCTATGATCTCCCTCTCTCTGTCTGGCTCCCTGTCCCCAGTTTTTAATTCCTCCCTCTGCCCCCCTGTAGCCTGTCTGGATTTTTTTCCTTGATATCTCTCTCTGTCTAGTTCCCTCTCTCCGTGTTTTAATTCCATGTTCTCTGACCTGTAGCCCCACCCTCTTTGTTTGTATTTCTCCATCTCTCTTGGTCTGGTTTCTTGCCCCTATTCTTCTTTCCTCCCTCTCTCTCATGCTGTCTGTCCCAGGTTTTTCCTGCATCTCAGTCTTGCTCCCTGTCCTTTGTCAGTCTCGGTCCTGCTGCTTCTCCCTCTTTCTGTTGCCTCTCTTCCTCTCTCCCGGCCGCTTCTTCTGCCACCTCTGTCAGGTTCCCTGTCCTTCCCTCGCTGCCCCATTCCCTGCTTCATGCTTTCTCTCTACACCCCCCTGTCCAGCTGGCTGCCACTTTTCTCTTCTAGTGTCCTGTGCCCTGCTCCTCATTTTTGGTGGCCTCTGCCCAGCAGCCCATCGCTCCAGGAGCCAGCCAACTGACCGTTCGTTCCTTGCTGAACCAACGAGCGTGGCTGCAGGACTGACTGCCGACATGTCCCAGGGCGAGCGTTGGGGGCCCCAAGCCCTGGAGCTGACTCGCTCCTGGGATTGTTACGTGCATGACTGAATAAGCACTCGCCATCTCCTTTGCCCTCACGGCTGCGTTTGCACTCCCTTCTCACGGGCGAGGGACCGTGATGGAGCCCAGGGCAGGAGGGGACGCACTGTGGGAGTCAGGCAATGGTGCCGTGCACGCGTGCGGTGCCCCTCGCCCGTGCTCACTGCTGTTGTCTGGCGAATGGACCCAGTGCTGCAGGTGGGTGCTGCCATGCCCGACGCTGCCATCCGTGGGTAACGGCAACATGGTGCTGTGGGGTGATGCTGCCGCCGTCGGTGCTGCCTCCCAGTAAGGAGGGTGGCTCTCAAATGTGCTTGATTCTCCCTTAATGTGGGTCAGTGCCATTAGCAGCAGTGTGGGGAAGGAGCGGCGTCTCCAGAGACCCCTGCGGGAGGAGAGGCTTCAGCCAGGAGCAGTTTGCACTAATAATGGTCACTGCTGCTTCTTTCCCTCTCCCAGAGGCCGTGCTGAGGATGCAGTTGTCCGTTCCTCCCCAGGGGATACTGTTGGTCTGAACCCACCTCAGGTTTGCGTGGGTTGTCTCTGCCTAGCTGTGCTCTCCTCGCAGCGTGGGGGCGAAAAGGGACAGGCGGAGCACTTACTGGCTGTGGACAGGAGCTGCTGCAGCTGAAGCTGGAGAGGCCAGAGAGAGGTAAAGATGAAGAAATTGAAGGCCATCTGGCTGGCAGCTGCCTCCCACTGCAGCCAAGAGAGCGCCTGCCACTCTGGGCGCGGAAGGATCCCTCCTTGTATTCCCCAGCAGGCCAGACTGCCATCGTGCACCACGGGGTCTCTAAGCATAACCCAAAGCGTGGTGCGGCCGCGTGGCGCACAAGTGAGCAAGGCTGTGTGTCTAGAAGCCTCATCTTCTAAGACCTGTGGGACACCGCACACTCTCTTAGGTGGAGGACAGCCTCCTCCTCTCTCCCTTTCTCTTGTTCTACAGTTCCATTTTCTTTTTCCCTCTCCACTTTTATCCTGTGCCCTTTCCCTTCTTTTTTTATCCCCTGTCTCTGTTCTACAGCCCATCAGTTGTTTTTTTTTTTTTCTTTTCCATCTCTTTGTTCTGATCGGATGCAGATCAGGACAGGTCTCTTTTTTTTCCCCACAATTTCTCCTGCCTGTTCCCTGGAGTTCTTTTCCTCCCTGCACCTGTCTTGCTTGCTGTTGCTGGTTTTTTTTAATTCTGTATATCACTGTCGCTGTCCTCATTCCCGTTCTCTCTTACTCTCTCTGACCCTTTTTTGTGCTGCTCCCTGTCCCTATTATTTATTGCTTCACCTCTCTGTCCCTGTTTTTGCTCATGCTCCACCTCTCTGTGATTCTCTCTGTTGCACTCGTTGGATCTGTATCCCAGTGTTCTGCTCCCTGTCGCTCTCCCTTTTGCAGTACCCGACTTTCTGGCTCCCTGTCCCTCACCCATTTTCTATATTCCTCTGTCCTTCCTCCTGTCTCTCCTTGTTCCTCTGGCCTGCTAACCAACACTGCTTTTTTCTTTCTTTCTCCATCTCCCTGCCTTGGTCCTGTCACTCTCCTCCTCTCTCTGTCTCTAATATTTCCTTTCTCCATCTCTGCCCTGCTCCCTGTCCCTTTGCCCTTATTCTCTCTGTCCTCCATCCTCCCTCTAACTTTTTGTCTGTATATCTCTATTTGGCTGCCTGTACCATCATTTCTTGCTGTATCCCCCTGTGCAGCTCACTGTCCCATTATTCCCCTCTGTCCCACCCCCTGGCCTTTTTCCTTATCCTGCAGCCCAGCACTGGTTTTTCTTTCTCCCTCTTTTTGTCCTGACACCCACCCCCACGCCCTGCCAATCCCTCTGGCTTGTTCCCTGTCTTTCTTTTCTCCCTCCTTCCTTATACCCTCTCATGCAGCTTCTCTCTTGATCCATCTGTTCTGCTCCCTGCTCATAATTTTCTCTTTCTTTCCCTCTGCCCTGCTCCCTGACTCTGTTTTTCTTCTGCCATGTCCCTGCGGGGCTCCTCATCCCTTTTTATTGACTTATCCATCTCACTGTCCTTTTCCCTGTACCTTTCTTTCTCTGCTCCTAAGTCCTCCCTCATTTTATTTTTCTCTTTGTGTTCCTCTGTCTTGCTCTTCATCGCTGTATTTTTGTTTTCTGTATCTGCTGCTTCAGTAAGGACTGCAGACTTGTCCCAGGGGAAGGGTGAGTGTACAGGCACTGAGCCCCATAGCAGACTCACTCCCGGGACTTCCATGCTTTCATGAATAAACACTTGCTGGCTCCTTTGCACTCATGGCTGTCTTTCCAGCGCTGGCTCCTTGGCACTCTCCATGGCTGTCTTTGCAGCGCTGTGAGTGGCTGTCTGAGTCCAGGGGAGCAGGTTACACTGTGGGTGTCAGGGCTGTGGCCGCAGCTGTGGGCTGGGCCTGGAGGAGCCCAGAGGGGGCAGGCAATGAGGCTGATGGTGGTGGCCCCTCTGTGTGAAGGGGCTGCAGCCCCAGGGGATGGTGCTGCTGGAGCATGTCTGCCTGAGTGCTGGTGAGCTGCAAGGATGTGTCCAGCCCACTGGTGCAACAGGCTGATGGTCAGCTGGAATTGGGGCAGCTCACAGGGATTTTCTCAGAGCTGGTGGAGAGGAAGCAGGAAGAGGAGCAGGAGGTGGCTTCCCCCACCCTTTTGAGTACATGAAGACCTTCCTACCCCCTGGAAAAGGCACTGTGTGCCTCCCCAACTCAGCAGAATTCTTCTAGCCCTGCTTACCCCATGCAGCTGCCCCCAGCTCCAGCACCTCCCCTGAAGCCTGTCCCATGGCCACAGACTGCCCCAAACCTTGTCCTCACAGCAGCAAGCTGGCCCTTGAATATGATTTATTGCACCATAAATGCAGGTGCTGTTAGCATCAGCTCGGGGAAAGCGTGGTGTCTCCAGCAGCTCCTGCAGAAGGTGTTCCCACCTGAGGAGAGCTGCAGTCATCACTGTAGGTAACAGTCGCTTGTTCTTTCCCTCTCCCAGACACAGCGCTGAGGGCTCGGTTGTCAGTTCCTCCCCAGGGATGTGGTTGGCTGCATCTGGCTCAGGTTTGTGACAGAGATAAACTGAGAAATACCAAAAAGCCTGTCCACATCACCATCCCCTTTTTTAATTCCTCCCTCTCTGCCGTGTGGCCCATCTCTATTCTTTGTTTTTTGTCATCTCTCTCAGTCTGGTTCCCTGTCGCTTCCTCCTCTCCGGCTGTAGTCCATCACTGTTACCTCTGCCCCGTGCCTGCCTCTCTCTCTGGCTCCCTTTCCCTGTTTTTCAATCACCCTTCTCTGCCCTGTAGCTGATGGCTGTTGTATTGGGTTTATGCGGCAAGGTTTTTTTAGCTAGGAGACACCAGGAGTTGCCCCCATGTTGGGCACAGTCAGTTCCAGCTCCAAGATGGAACTGCTCCTGGTCAAAGCTGGTAGCGCCTCTGCAATGGACATTTAAGAAGGGATAAAAAATGCTGCACAGAAGCTGTGATAGAGGAAATCTCAGCGTGAAACAGCCCTGCAGACAGGTCAGTGAAGAAGCTGGGGGAGAATGAGCAGAGAGTCTCCTGCAGCCTGTGGTGAAGACCGTGGTGATGCAGGTTGTCCCTCTGCAGCCTACGGAGGTCCACGGTGGAGCAGACGTGCACCTACAGCCTGTGGAGGACCCCATGCTGGAGCAGGTGGATGTGGCCAAAGGAAGCTGTGACCTTGTGGACAGTCCATGGTGGAGCAGGCTCTTGGCAGTACCTGTGGCCCTGTGGAGAGGACCCCATGCTGGAGCAGAAAAGAGTGTGAAGAGGAAGGAGTGGCAGAGACAACATGTGATGAACTGACCACAACCCCTGCTACTTGTCCCCTTACATTGCTTGGGGGTAGGATGTAGAGAAGTCAGCGGTGAACATGAGCCCAGAGGGGTGAGGGGAAGGTTTCTTTAGATTTGTTCTTATTTCTCATTATCTGACTCTGATTTTGATAAATTAAATTAATTTCCCCAAGTTGAGCCCGTTTTGCCTGTAACAGTAATTGGTGAGTGATCTCTTTGTCCTTATCTCGATTTACAAGCTTTTTTGTTGTATTTTCTCCCTGTCTTGTTGAGGGAGGAGAATGATAGAGCAGCTTGGTAGGCACCTGGCAGCCAGCCAAGGTCAACCTGCTGCAGTTTCCCTCTATCAGGCTCCCTGTCCCTGTTTTTTAATTCTTGCATATGTTTCTTGTAGCCCATTGCTTTTGAAACTTTCTTTCTACTTCCCCACCCCTGTCTTTTTAATTCTTGCATATGTTTCTTGAACTCAGTCACTTTTTAAATTTTCCTGCTACCTTTCCCTTTCTCTGTGCCCCTGACCTAATTTCAATTTCTTGCTGGTGTTTCTTGTAACCTATCACTTTTCAAGTTCTTCCTACATCTCCCTCTATGCAGCTCCGTGTACCTCTTTTTTAATTCTTGCCTATGATTCTTGTATTCTGTCATTCAAAACTTTGTTTACATCTCCCTCTACCCATCTCCCTGTCTATAATTCTTAATTTGTCCCTCTCTGTCCTGTACTCTGTCGCTCTTTCCACAGCTCGCTCTCTCCCTATCCCTGTTTGTTAGTTCTTGCTTATGTTTCTTGTACCCTGTGGCTTTTGGAAATTTTCTCTACATCTACCTCTATCTGGCTCCCCGTTTCTATTTTATTTCTTGCCTATGTTTCTTTCACCCTATCACTTAGANTCAGCAGAATTCTTCTAGCCCTGCTTACCCCATGCAGCTGCCCCCAGCTCCAGCACCTCCCCTGAAGCCTGTCCCATGGCCACAGACTGCCCCAAACCTTGTCCTCACAGCAGCAAGCTGGCCCTTGAATATGATTTATTGCACCATAAATGCAGGTGCTGTTAGCATCAGCTCGGGGAAAGCGTGGTGTCTCCAGCAGCTCCTGCAGAAGGTGTTCCCACCTGAGGAGAGCTGCAGTCATCACTGTAGGTAACAGTCGCTTGTTCTTTCCCTCTCCCAGACACAGCGCTGAGGGCTCGGTTGTCAGTTCCTCCCCAGGGATGTGGTTGGCTGCATCTGGCTCAGGTTTGTGACAGAGATAAACTGAGAAATACCAAAAAGCCTGTCCACATCACCATCCCCTTTTTTAATTCCTCCCTCTCTGCCGTGTGGCCCATCTCTATTCTTTGTTTTTTGTCATCTCTCTCAGTCTGGTTCCCTGTCGCTTCCTCCTCTCCGGCTGTAGTCCATCACTGTTACCTCTGCCCCGTGCCTGCCTCTCTCTCTGGCTCCCTTTCCCTGTTTTTCAATCACCCTTCTCTGCCCTGTAGCTGATGGCTGTTGTATTGGGTTTATGCGGCAAGGTTTTTTTAGCTAGGAGACACCAGGAGTTGCCCCCATGTTGGGCACAGTCAGTTCCAGCTCCAAGATGGAACTGCTCCTGGTCAAAGCTGGTAGCGCCTCTGCGATGGACATTTAAGAAGGGATAAAAAATGCTGCACAGAAGCTGTGATAGAGGAAATCTCAGCGTGAAACAGCCCTGCAGACAGGTCAGTGAAGAAGCTGGGGGAGAATGAGCAGAGAGTCTCCTGCAGCCTGTGGTGAAGACCGTGGTGATGCAGGTTGTCCCTCTGCAGCCTACGGAGGTCCACGGTGGAGCAGACGTGCACCTACAGCCTGTGGAGGACCCCATGCTGGAGCAGGTGGATGTGGCCAAAGGAAGCTGTGACCTTGTGGACAGTCCATGGTGGAGCAGGCTCTTGGCAGTACCTGTGGCCCTGTGGAGAGGACCCCATGCTGGAGCAGAAAAGAGTGTGAAGAGGAAGGAGTGGCAGAGACAACATGTGATGAACTGACCACAACCCCTGCTACTTGTCCCCTTACATTGCTTGGGGGTAGGATGTAGAGAAGTCAGCGGTGAACATGAGCCCAGAGGGGTGAGGGGAAGGTTTCTTTAGATTTGTTCTTATTTCTCATTATCTGACTCTGATTTTGATAAATTAAATTAATTTCCCCAAGTTGAGCCCGTTTTGCCTGTAACAGTAATTGGTGAGTGATCTCTTTGTCCTTATCTCGATTTACAAGCTTTTTTGTTGTATTTTCTCCCTGTCTTGTTGAGGGAGGAGAATGATAGAGCAGCTTGGTAGGCACCTGGCAGCCAGCCAAGGTCAACCTGCTGCAGTTTCCCTCTATCAGGCTCCCTGTCCCTGTTTTTTAATTCTTGCATATGTTTCTTGTAGCCCATTGCTTTTGAAACTTTCTTTCTACTTCCCCACCCCTGTCTTTTTAATTCTTGCATATGTTTCTTGAACTCAGTCACTTTTTAAATTTTCCTGCTACCTTTCCCTTTCTCTGTGCCCCTGACCTAATTTCAATTTCTTGCTGGTGTTTCTTGTAACCTATCACTTTTCAAGTTCTTCCTACATCTCCCTCTATGCAGCTCCGTGTACCTCTTTTTTAATTCTTGCCTATGATTCTTGTATTCTGTCATTCAAAACTTTGTTTACATCTCCCTCTACCCATCTCCCTGTCTATAATTCTTAATTTGTCCCTCTCTGTCCTGTACTCTGTCGCTCTTTCCACAGCTCGCTCTCTCCCTATCCCTGTTTGTTAGTTCTTGCTTATGTTTCTTGTACCCTGTGGCTTTTGGAAATTTTCTCTACATCTACCTCTATCTGGCTCCCCGTTTCTATTTTATTTCTTGCCTATGTTTCTTTCACCCTATCACTTAGAATTTTTCCCTGTAGCTTGTCTTGTGTATGTCTTGTCCTGCTGGTTCCTTCCACCTGTCTCTCCTGCTCCCTGTCTGTCTCACTTATTTCTCCATCTTTCTGTCCCTTTGTGCAAGCTCTCCTCTGTCCACCCTGTTGTCCTGTTCCCTGTTTGTCTCTTGTTCACAGCATCCCTTTTTCTGGCTCCCTGCCCTACACCTCTTCTCTATGTCCCTCTGTCCTCCTTCCTGATTTTCTCTTCCCTTTTCTCCCTCTGTCTGTTGAGCACGTTTGGGCACTGAGCCCTGCAGCCAGCTTACTGCTGGGATTTCTTATGTGCCTTAATGAATAAACTTTTCCTGCCTCTGCTGTGCCCTGGATGTGTTTGCAGCCCCTGGGGGCAGGGGAGGGGGTGATGTGCTGCGGGGCTTTGGCAATGGCCCCTGTTCCTGATGGGCTCCAGCTGGGGCAGCTGTGGCCAGTGAGGCTGAGGATGGGGTTGGCCCTTCTGCACGAAGGGGCTGTAGCTGCAGAGGGGGCTGCCTGGGCACGCCTGCCCGAGGGAGCTGATGAAGGTGAAGTGGCTGAGGGAGTGAATCCAAGGGGGTCCCCACAGGCAGCTGCCTCCAGTAAGGAACGGCTGGTCTGCAGCGAGGAAGGATCCCTCCAAGCTGTCCCTGACAGAGCGCACTGCCAGCACACAATGCCAGGAGCTTGGTGCTTCTGTCGGCTGCGTGTGTGAGCCACTGGAAGCCTCGTGGTGGTGGTGGAGACAGACAAGTGTTGGAGCGGTGAAAGTCTACTGCTGGTGCCAGGAGCTGTGGTGAGTTGTGTATTCTCCACTGTGCGTGCCAGTCTGTCCCTGCCCGGCCCTGCTTCTGTCTCCTTCTGCTGGCCCACCTACCTGTCTGGCTCCCCAAAAGTTGTTGTTCTCCCTTTCTTCTGTATACCTTGTTGATTTTAAAATTTTCTTTCAAAGTTTCTTTCTATTCTCATCCCTGTTCCTATTTTTTAATTCTTTCCTGTGTTCCTTGTAGCATGCTGCTCTTTAAAAATTTCTTCCTATGTATCCCTCTGACTCCCTGTCCCTATTTTTTGTAATTCTTCCCTCTCTGTCCTGTGCTCAGTTGCTTTAAAAATCTTCTTCCTATGTCTCCATTTATTTAGTTTCCTGTCCTCCTCTTTTAATTTTTTCCTGTCTATACTGTACTCTGTCAAGTTTCAATTTTGTTTCTGTGGCTACTTCTGTTCAGTTCACTGTCTTTATTTTCTATTCTCTATGTCTTGTACTCTGTTGTTTCCTCAATTTTCCTTCTATGTCTACTTTTATCAAGCTCTCTATCTGTATTTTTAAATTCTTCCCTATGTTGTGTACCCTGTTTTTTTTAAATTTACTTTTATTTGTGTGTCTGTTTTTTCCCAGTTCTTATTTTTTAATTTATTCCTGTCTTTCCTCAAAGCTGTCAGATTTTAAATTCTCTTTCTATGTCAAACTTTATCCACTTTGGTCTCCCTATGTATTTTCCTGTACCTATCCTGTACTGCGTGGCTTTTAAAATTTTTTTTCCATGTCTACTTTAACCAACTCACTGTCTTTTTTATTTGTTTCTTGTCTGTCCTGTACGTCATTGCTTTTGAAATTTTCTTCCTATGTCTTTCCATATTTTTCTCCCTATTTTGTAACTTCTTGTCTTTTCTTAATGTCTCCACTTTTATAATTTTATTCCTTTGTCTCTATCACCTTACCCTTATTTTTAATTTTTTCCCTTGTCTTTCCTTAATGCCTTTGCCTTTTAAATTTTCTTTCTATGTCAACTTTTATCCAATTTTCTGTTCCCATTTTTAAATTTTCTTCCTGCTTGTCCTTTACCCAGTTGCTTTTTAAATTTTCTTTCTACTATGTCTACTTTAACCAATTCTCTGTCTTTATTTTGAAATTTTTTCCTGTCTGTCCTGAAGTCTGTTACTTTTTAAAATCTTGTTCTGTCTACTTTTATCAAGCTCCCTATTCATATTTTTTAATTTATTCTTGTCTGTTGTGTACCCATCACTTCTTAAATGATATTTTCACGTGTCTCTATTTTTTTACTCTATCCTTATTTTTTAATTTTTTCTTGTCTGTCTTAATGCCATCGTTTATTACNACCCAGTTGCTTTTTAAATTTTCTTTCTACTATGTCTACTTTAACCAATTCTCTGTCTTTATTTTGAAATTTTTTCCTGTCTGTCCTGAAGTCTGTTACTTTTTAAAATCTTGTTCTGTCTACTTTTATCAAGCTCCCTATTCATATTTTTTAATTTATTCTTGTCTGTTGTGTACCCATCACTTCTTAAATGATATTTTCACGTGTCTCTATTTTTTTACTCTATCCTTATTTTTTAATTTTTTCTTGTCTGTCTTAATGCCATCGTTTATTACATTTTCTTTCTATGTCAACATTTATTATGTTTTCTGTCCCTGTTTTTTATTGTTTTCCTGCCTTTCCTGTACCCTGTCACTTTAAAAATTTTCTTTCTGTGTCTCTGTTTATCTAATTTTCTGTCCCCATCTTATTTTTTTTCCCTTATGTTTTCTGTACCACAACTTCTTAAATTTTGTTCCTGTGTGTGCTAGTTTTGGATGTTTTAGTTAGTTTTCTTCACAGTAGCTGGTATGGAGCTGTGTTTTGAATTTGTGCTGAAAACACAGGGATGTGTTAGTTATTGTTGAGCAGCGCTTGCACAGCGTTAAGGGCTGTTCTGCTCCTCACCCTGCCCCGTCAGCAAGCAGGCTGGGGGTGCCCGAGGAGCTGGGAGGGGACACAGCTGGGACAGCCGGACGTCGCACTCAACCACAAAACTGGGGGTGGAAGTTGGTGGCGGGGGTGCTGCTCGGGACTGGCTGGGCACTGGTCTGTTGGCAGTGAGCAATTATTTCCATTTGTGTTGCTTGTTTTTTCTTGGGTTTTATTTTCCTCTCTCTTTGTTGCGCCTCCCTCCCCCCCACTTTTTAAATTTGTTTTTAATTATTAAACTTTTTATATCAACCCATGAGTTTCTTTCTCATGTTTACCCTTCCGATTCTCCCCCCATCCCACTGTGGGGAAGTGAGTGAGCAGCTGTATGGTGCTTAGCTGGTAGCTGGGGTTAAACCATGATGCTACGTCTACTATTTACGAAGCTACTCATTGCTATCTTTTAATTATTTCCTGTATGTTGTGTACCCTATTGCTTTTAAAATTTTCTCTCGGTGTCTACTTTTGTCCAGTTCACTGTCTTCATTTTTCAGTTTTTTCCTTTCTGTCCTGTACCTCATGGCTTCTAAATTTCCTTTCTATTTCTCAGTTTTAGTCCACTGTTACAATTTTTTAAATTTTTCCTATCTGTGCTGTATCCGGTCACTTGTAAATTTTTCCTTCTATGTCTACTTTTATCAAGCTATGTATTGCTGTTTTTTAATGCTTTCTTGGCTATTCTGTACCCTGTTGCTTTTCACATTTTCTTTCTATGTCTGCTTAAACTTATTCTCTTGTCTTCTTTGTGTCTTCTCCCCCACCACCACCTTCTCTCAGTTCATCCCAAGGCACACACGCTTTTATCCCTGGAGTGTAGTTTGTACTGCTTTTGGTTTGTCAGAACATATCCTCAGGTCAGCCCTTCCTCGGAGCAGCCTTTTTCTCCTCTCCTCCGTCTCGCTTGCCTCCAAAGGGGCACTGTCTCCCTCACAACATCTGTATTCTGTTCAAATCTCCTCCCTTTGTGCCCTTGAGCCTTCTTCTGTCTCTCTGGCCACCTCAGCACCCCTCTATTTCTGTCACAACGCTCCCTGTGAGCACCCTTGTGTTCCGTGGCCATCCTTTAGTTCTGCAGCAGGCTTTGTATCTTTCTTATTCAGAGAGAACTCTTCCTCAGGCTTTTGTTTTGCCCCAGAGTGCTCTTACCTTCCCCGTTGCCATGCCGGATGCCTCCGTTTGGTCCTCGGCCCCCTGAGGACATCTGTACTCTGTTCTGTCTCTTTCTCACTCTCAGCACCCTTCTTCCATCATCGTGCCTCCTGAGGTCATCCTCATGCCCCGTAGCCCTCTTTTGCCTCTGTAGCACACTTTGCACCCTTCTTGCTCTCTGAGAACCTTTCCTGATGCCATCTTTCACCTCCAGAACACTCACGTTGTCCTCTTTGCTAGTTAGGATACCTCTGTTTAATCCCTGGTCCTCTGATGACATCTGTAGTCTGTTCCAACCCCCTCTGGACAACTTCATCATGTCCTTGAGCCTTCTTTTGTCTGTCCCTCTCACAATCCCTCTGCTACTATCACAATGCCTCCTTAGGTCTGAGATGTTTCCCCACAGCACACTTTCAGCTCCGTAAGCCTCCTTTGGACTCCCCTTTGTCACAATTGCAGCTCGCCTAAGATCTCCAATTCCAAAAAAGAACATTCTTTATCTTCTCTGTGCCATCTAGGATGAGACCTTCCTCATGCTCCACAGCATTTTGGCAGCACTTTACCTCCCTTTCAATCTGTTATCCCTCTAAGCCTTTCATGACCCCTTTGCTCCCAGTCACTGTGCCTCCCGAGACCACCTTTGTGTACTACAGCCCTGTTTCAGCTGTGTAGCAGACTTCGATCTCCTTGATCTCTTCTCTTCCTCTCTGCCATCTAGGGTGCCTCCATTTGGTGTCTGTCCTCCGAGGATGTCAGTAGTCTGATCCAATCCCCTCCAGATTTCCTCCTTGTGTCCCTGAGCCTTCTTTGATCTCTCTGGCCCATTCAGGACCCCTCTCATGGTGTCTATTGATGCCTTTGAGGTTGCTCTTAGCATGCTTCTAGCTTTGCAGTGGACCTCACATCCCTCTCATTCCCTCAGAAAATTTCCTGAGTCCGTATCTGTGGCCCAGCCCAGTCATTCTATCTTCTCTTCCCTCTAGCCGTGCCTCTATGTGTTCCCTGGACCTCTGATGACATGTTTACTCGATTCAGGTCCCCTCTGGATTTAATCGTCATGCCTCCAGTGCTTTTTCTGTCTCTTTGGCTCCCTCAGGATGTTTCTTCTCCCAGTCACGATGCCTTCCAAGACCTTCCTTGTGCTCCACATCCACTTTGTAACACTTCAGGTGGGGCCACCTTTGAGCCTCAGAGCCCTGATTTGTTCCTCTATGCTATCTAGGATTCCTGTGTTCAGTCCCTGGCCACCTGAGACCATCTGTACTCTGCTTAGATGATCATCTGAGCTCCTCCTTGTTGTCCCCAGGCCTTCTTCCCCTGTCAGTCCTCCTCAACGCCCTTTTCCTCACAGTCGTGATGCCTCCTGAGACCTTCCTTAGTCTCCACAGCACCTCGTAGCACTTTATCTCCCTTTCCATCTCTCTTGTCCCATTAGGGCCTCCTGTCTTTGCTGTGCAGTGCTTCTTTATCTGTGCCATCAACGGTGTCTCCACTTAGTTCCTTTCTTGCTGTCACCTGTATTTTGCCTAGGTGCCCTCCTGAGACTGCGAGGCCCTCCCTGTGTCTCCAAGCCTTGCTTTCTTACCCTGCCCCCTCATAATTCCTCTGCTCTCTAAAACAATCTCTTCCACGTCCTTTCTTGTACTCCACAGCCTCTTGTAGCACTTTAGCTCCCTCTTGACTTTTGTGTGTGTTTGTGCACTTCAGAGCACTCTTATCTTGCTCTTTGCTGTTTTGGATGCCTTCATTCAGCCCCTGGCCCCCGATGACATCTGTACTTTGTTGAAATCTCTGTTCAGAGTTCCTCATTATTATCTGAGGCTTCTTTTGTCTCTCAGGCACCTCGGGACTCCTCCGCTCCCTTCGCCGAGCTCTCGTGAGACATCCCCTGTGTCCTAGAGCCCTATTTTAGCTCAGCAGTGCACTTCACACCCCTCTTTTCCCCTCAGAACCCTTCCTGAGTCCGTATGTGTTACTGGGGTCAGTCTGTCTGTCCTCCCATCCGTTTGGTGCACCTCCGCTCGCTCGGCCCCTGGTGCCCAGGGGGCATCTGTACTTTGTGCAATTCCCTTTGCAGCTCATGGCATCCCCAAGACTTCGTTGGCCTCTCTGGCCCCTTCAGGACCTCTCTGACGCCTACAACGGTGCCTCCTGTTCTGTCGCAACCTTTTTCAAAGCCACCTTTGCGCTCCACAGCAGTCGCTTTGTTTTCTGTCTTGGTGGAGGTTTCTCTGTGGTGTCTGGCACCCCAAGGACAGCTACCGTCGGATCACGTCCCCGCTCCAGTTTTTCGGAGAAGGCGACAGCCTCCGCCTGTTATTATGGACACATCTCCCAGGGGTCTTTCTCGCTGTGTTTTGCCGTTAATTGCTGTTGTAGCTAGTGAGGGGGTAGGTCGGAGGCCGGTCTGGCGGGGGGGATGCTGAGGGGGCACGGCCGTTGGTCGGGGCCAGCAGGCGGCGCTCGCGCTCCACGACCATTTAACGGCCGCCCCGCGCGCAGGTGGGGCGAGGCGGGGCGGCCGCTGAGGCGGAGACCCTCTGCCGCCCCGTCTCGGCAGCCCCCGTTTGCCTACAGGGCTGAGGGAGCCCGATCGGGGCGGCGGAGCCTCGGCTGTGGCGGCCGCCTCGGAGAGCAGCGCGGCGGTGGGCAGTGTCCCTCTGTGCCGGTCGCGGGATCCGCGGCCGGTGAAGGGGTTTGCGTGGGCCCGGAGCCCGTCCTCGCTGCTCGCTTCTTGTAAATGCAAATCGGAGTTTCCTTCGGGAGGGTCGGAGGCCCTTCTGCTCTGCCTGGGGAACTGCTCGCTGGAAACCACAGCAGCGATCAGTGTGGAAGAGCCCCCATTTGTGTTTGTTTTTCCTTGTAACTCATGTACTCGCGCCTCTAGGGCTGAGGTAGGCTTTCCATCCCACTTCCTCACATCCTCTCCGTGGTCACACAGTTAAAACCATATGGCGTATATCTTCTATATGCTCTCTTGAGCCCAAAAGCACTTACTCCTAATCGCTGAGATACTGGTCCATACAGGTGGGGTGTAGGACCTAACCTCTTCGAGCAGCTGGAATTCCAGCAGCTTTGACAGTTTTTTGAACAGGTTTTCAGACTTCTTGGACAGTCTTTCCACAGCTGAGATGAAGGTGTGTAGGGAAGTAGGAAGTGTTTCTTCGTATTGTTGGAGTTGGCCAGCCAGTACGTCCACGGTTAGTGCTTCCTCTTCTTTCCAGCCCATTCCTGCTGATGAGCTGGCGTGCAGGGATGGTGTGCTCTGCTCTGTGTTCCGCTGCATAGGTCAGGTACATTGGACTTCGTCTGGATCTGCGGGTGACTGCGGGTTGTCCAGGTCATAATAAATCAGCCTCCTGCATAGCTAATTCCTTCAGGTACTGGATACCTCTCTCCATGACGGTCCGCTTGCCTGGTATAATATCTTCCTTGATGGGATACTCCTTTATGGCTAATAGAAGTTGCCTCCAGAGGCTCAGGGCTTCTGTCTTTTTTCCAATCGCCTTGTCAATATCTCCTTCCCTAGACAGGGGTCCCACCTGCTTGGCTTCCCCACGCTCTAAGTCCAAGACGCTGGTCCCTATTATCCCAGCAGCCAGTTGAGAAGCGCTTGCCTGGATGATGACTGAAATCTTTTTGTTGTATCCCACAGCTCACATGAGGATAAGAATCTGGTGGTTACCTCTGGTTCTTCCTCCTGTTCTTTTGATGACCCTGGTTCATCTTCACCCCTGCGATCTGACTTTTTTTTTGTGTGTGTGTGTATTTCTTCTTCTTTCTTCAGGGCAACTGATGATTGGCATGGCTGGTTCTCTGGTTCGGTAGCTGCAGTGCCTGTCACCAGGTTTTGACAAATGTCCACTGCTGCTGTTTCACATGGGCACCACTGAACTATCAATAATACGGAGTAGACAATTTAGAAATATCTCTTTAAGTTAAAGCTATTATAGTTACCAGTAGTGTTGTTTTATGTAATAAAATTAGATATTCTCACTTTTATAAAAGTGTTTGCTTAGGAGTTTTAAAACTCTTGCTAGATTTAGATATGGTAATATATCCTTGTTGTCCACCAAAATTAAATTTTGAGTTAAAAACCCAAAACAACCCCAAACAAACCCTTCCATATCCTTTGAATTTGATAAATTTGAAGTATGGCTCTATGAAAAGATACCACCACGTAAAAAGCAAATGCATTAACCTAGCAGCTCTCTCCTGTGTATTGAGTATCTGCTTTCTTTAGAAACAAAGATAAACTACTGTTATTTTTTTTTAACTGGTTTTTGGAAACAACACAGGTACAAGAAGTGCACTGGATTTGGGTGTTGGATTTTGGGGTTTTTTTCAGTGTTAAAAGAGGTATTTATTGTACTCCAACTATTAATTTTTGCCCTAGCTTATGAAAGAGAATCTAAATGGTATGGAACAATATTGGTTCTAACTATTTAATTAAGAGCATGTAGAACAGCAGTTGCACATTAAAAATGTTCAAGGTAACCCAGTTTAACTCACTGTCCATTACCCTTTTAGGCTGTTGTTTCATAACTAGAGATGAACAGAGAGACAGAAGAGCAAATGGAGGCCAGATAGCACAGAATGCTCCAGGAGAAGGTGATCAAAAGCCTAGAGCTGGGAAAGGAAAGGTGAGACTAGGATAAAAAGTAGTGCTTGCTCATTTTTCACTTTTGTCATTTACTGTTGCTTAGGTCAAGGTATGGTGAGAAAATCTGAGCTGACCCTTGCAGCATTTTAGATATTCCATGCACGTATGAGTCAGCAGTTGTTCTAAGAAAGGGTGTGGAAGCAGGACAAAATGGAATATTACAACTGTATTGTAAGGAAAGCAGACAATATACTGCCAGAGCAATCTTCTAGAATTATTTACAGTAGAATTAAATAAGAGGTAAACTGACAGCTTTCAGCTTGTCTCACCACACCTTCATATAACATGAAGGAAGATGATGAATCCTTCATGGAGGCGTCATTCCTTATTGATTCCTTGGGCTGTAGAAAGAGGAATATTTTTCTCTGTATTCCTTTGCATAGGTTTTCCATATATCCTGCTTGCAGCCATAAGCTTTGGTTTCTAAATTGCCAGCAATAATATGCTTGAGTATTTTTAACATGTAAGAGCTTGAAGTGGAAGTGAGACAAATTAAAATACTAGTTTAGGGTTTGTATTTCTCAAGAGGTTCTTTAATTTTCAAAGATGAAGATGAGCTAATTACTTTAAAACTTTAAAGATGGTTTCTGCCTTTGTAGGTAGTATATTATTCTTTATTACTCACTAAACCAGAATATTTCTTATCATTGTCAATGTGACTGACACAGATGCTAATTCTGATGTACAGTGTAAGGCACCTCAAGTCAGTGCTCTCACAGAGACACCAGTGTTTCGTACTGTCACACTGTTCACAGTTATTTAAACAAACATTATCTTCAAAGGATACTCTTTATAAACCTGGTATAAATACCTTTTTGTTAAATGTGCTGATGCATGGTATTTACAAATTTGGTTCGTACCATTGTCTGATTTTTAACACACATCAGATTGCACTTTTTTATATGCATATATAGATCATTTCATTTGATTGTAAGTTATGTCAGAGGTATCTCTGACTGCATAAAGAGTATGTCCATTTACATAGATTATTGTAATTAAAACATTTTTTTACTCTGACCTTCTTGGACTTGTATATAGCACATTATGCTTAACAGTAGAAGGGGTCGTCCACTTGGTTGAAATAAACTGGAAAGTAATTGTTATAAAATACTGAAAAATATTGAAAATGTCATCAATTTTTCAGCTTTGGAGGAAGGATTCTGCCCTTAGCATGACAGAAGGTATTTCTTGCACTCATTTGACTGCTAGATTCCAAGAAAAAATTGTGAAGTATAGTGAGAAAACTGCATAAAGAGCTAGCAAGGATTAGACAACAGCAGCTGTACTTCTGAATAATTTAGGTTTGGTTTGCAAAATTATACAGGAAAGGATTATCACTTATACTTGCATTTGAGAAAATGGTGCTACAAGTGTTGTTATAAAAAATGACAATGTACAAATCATCTAAAATAGCACAGGGACTGTCTTGACACTTTGGGCTAGATCCTGCAGAGCTGTGTGCCAAGACACTTGTAGAATCATGAGTGGGAAGTAAATAGTGTAGAAAGAGCTTCCTTTGTCTAGACGTGCAGTAGGGCAGAACGCTTCCTGAAAGTTTAAACCAGTGCTTGAGAGTAATGGCTGCCAGGTGTACCAGATGACATAGAGATCAGCTTGCTCTAGAGGAGCATATTAATTCTGTTATTGATAACTATTTATAGTTATTTATAGTAAAAGAGCCTAGGGGACTTCCAGCTCCTTTCTCCCCCTTGAAAGCCAGCTATTGAGTACGTGGCAGTCAAGGGCACTCACTGCTTCAGGCATATTTGCGTTTTGATCAAAAGCAGCGTAAATTGTGCTCCTTTTCCCTAAGCCGTCCTGCCCTTCAGCTACGAGGTATATGTAAAATGGGAAGAATGCCTAGCATCATTCTTCCCTCCTGCCTCAAAAATTTACAGTGTGGTTCCATAAGGTTAAGGCAAGATTTTCCTCAGAATGTTTCCTGCTCATATTTTAAAGGAAATCTAATTTGTAAAATGCAAATTCTGCATAAAATACTCGGTATGAGGCTTCTTTAAAAATTTGCATTAATACTATAAATCAGTAAGTTAGACTAGAATTCAGTACTTTTCAAACACGAATTAATGATTTTTGACAGAGACTAAGATTTTGTCTTGGCCTTGCTGTTGACTGATCGCACAGCTGAACCTCAGTAACCAGCAGGTCAGTTGTGCTTGATGCTGTGTGTGACCACTAGATATCTTTGCTCATGTGGGATCTCCGCAAACTACGCTTACCTGCATTCCAGGCTTGCAGGCTAGCGATCTGCACAGCCTAGGACCTTGTTCTGAGGTGTGTAGGTATACCCTTAGATTTGTAACTCCTGGCTTTTGCAGGGGAAAAAAGAGGGAAACTTTGAATTACTGTATTAAAAGATGTATACAAGGGTAATTCAAGGCAGGAGCAAGAAAATAAACTTTTGCTTTAGTGTAAGAAATGGTGCTTAACTACCAAATCCAAAATTAGAGCTAGCAGAAATAGAGGGAGTTGCTATAAATGGGAGGATGGTCCGGAACATTCAGAGAACCTTGAGGTAACCTCAGAGAGCACTGTTGAACAGTTGGGAAAAGGAAGCAAATGATGTGTGAGGTTTGTTATACTCTCTAGATGTGCTACCTCAATAAACTTGTGAAGTAGAAGAGCTGAGGAGCTTGTATTGTAAAGTCAGTGCCCCTACGGGGCTGAAGTTAGAAAGACTTTGACTGTCCAAGTATCCAGCGCACCAATTTAGATTCCCTCTAATTGGGAGGGAGAGTTAGTAATAAGATTAGAGTCTCAGGTATTTGTCTATTATTACCATAGGGCTGTGAACTATAAAAATTAACCACCTTTTATTTTTTAACAAACAATAGTATAAAGATTGTATCTTCCTAAAAAAAACCCTCGTGCAATCTCTTTGAGTTTTCTGTCTACATGCTGATTAAAGTAGGTTGAATACTGCATTTGAAACCAGGAATGAGGCTCATCTTTAAAGTCACTTAGAACCACGTTTGTGTCTAAATTAATTGAAATGCCTGTTGAATTTTTGATGCAGAAATGAAAGACCTTTCAACATGTAGTTCTGTTCCTGGTATATTTTTCACAGGTTTTTACAGAGAGAAATCCTAGTGGATGTAGAAAACAGAACTCACTAAAATGATTCCACAAAATGGTTTGATCAAATTTTGATCAAATACTAGTTATAGATTCTTCATAGTATCCTACCAGTTAGTTACTGTTGGAAAAGTTCCTTTTATTTTGAAGCCATGTAAATCTTTGTGACCAAGTTACGGGTTCTTCCCACCTCAATCTGTATTGCCCTTTGTTCTATACACAATCCATATACCTTCCAAATTTTCTTTTTTTAAGACCAAAAAAAAGCCACCACCAAAATAGTGAAGAGAACATCCCATATAGGAAGGTGCTTTTAGAGAGAGATTTCAAGGCCATTTTAACTCTGTGAGGAAAACTCCTAAGAATTTGCCATTATCTCAACTTTATACATCAATACAACTGTAACATTGTAAATTTTTTTAAAGAAGCTATGTTTGTAATTACTGTTGTTAATTGTAGAAGATTCAGTTCCGTTAGAGAAGTGGATGAAAGATTGACCCATTTATTGGTTCATCCTAATCAAGATATCCATGCCTGCATTGGAAGTCAGATACAGCAACTTCTTGTGCCGTGGGTTACATACCAAAGTAAAAATGAAAATGCTTGAAATCTCAGGCACATTTGAGGCGTGGGAGAAACAATTCCTATTTAGTTCTTTACATGAATTTCTCTTGTTTTGGATACATGATACCTCTGCCTTTCTGATGGGTCACCAGAGCTTTACCAGTAGCAGTGTTCCAGCTCAGGTGGCATTCCCTCAGCCTTTCCCCCCCTCCCCCACTTCTGTGCTTCAAGGCGTGTTAGGGACAGGTGGTTTATTTTTGGAAGCTCTTGTGCCTGTTGCATTCTGTGGGTGAAGAGAAGAGTAATCCTGCCTTGGACCCTGAGGAAATACGTCCGTCTGAAATTGCTCCTGACTGTTGGTGTGAAAGGAGGGAGTACAGCTACTCTACAGCTGAGAATAGCGTACTGCTCGGGTCAAAGAGGACACGCTATGAGGCATAAGTGGTGATAATATAGTAATGTATGAAGCTGACAATTTGTATCTCCTTAATGACTTTCAGGATGAACTGGAGAAGATCGCTCTTGTGGTAATAGTACAGCACTCGAATTTCTCATTCTGAGTCTCCTGTAGCCTTCCTACGCCATCCTGGTCTCCCATTTCTCTAAAAGGGTATCAAGAAGGTACAATATTGTGTTTATAAAGTTTTTCAGAGTCTTGGGTGGAAAGTATAAAGCAACTGCACTGTGTTTTATAAGAAAATTAATCATTATTCGGTCTCACAAAATTTGAGTTATGTGACTAACACAGAGTATCTTTTATTTTTTGATTTTCTTTAATCTGAATGATTCTTAAGAAAAAGTGATTTATGTACTACTTAAATATAGCTCGCACCAGTTTTATAGTGTTTGGCTTTATTCTTGAAAGCGCAACTCTGTTTTGAAGAGGAACCGCTTAACGTAGTAACTTTTTCTGCAACGTAGCTGATTTATGTAGCCAGTTAACAGTGAAATTTATTTTTATTGGGTTTTTAGTTTTACTCACTTATGCCAAAAATCCAACATAGTTAAGTAAATGTTGGATTCTATTTCTTTCTGTTACCAGAAAACATTCTCTAGTTAGCAAAATGTAGCTTAAAAAATTTATGTTACTTTTACAAATCTGGAGGCGTCAGGGAGCTGATTGTGACTAAAGGTGTAACTTCAGGCCAGTGCCATTGCTCAGGTACAGGCTGAGGGCAAAGCTGGGCCTTTATAGTACGCGGCTGGCTAGAAATGGCCCAGGAGCGGTTTCCAGCAGAGACCCGAGTGCCGGGAGACCCGGCCGGCCCCCGTGACGCTGCAGGACGCCACCTGCGCGCTGGTGCCCCGGGTAAGCGGACGGAGACCCCGGCTGCGGGGCTGGAGGCGGCGAGGGGCACGGGCGCACCAGGAGGGGTCGTCAGCCCAGCAGCGACACCCTCCCTCAGCGGCGCAGGATCGTCCGCGCTGCCTGGNTCGCCGGTTGCCTGCTGCTCTGCTGGGCGCTGGCCGCCGCCCGCGCCGCTCCGCGCAAGAAACCCTCCTTCGGCGGCCACGTCGCGGAGAACCGCCCGGCGGGCACGCGTGTGGGCGGGCTGAGCATCCCCCTGACGCGGCTGGGGCCCGAGCCCTGGTGCGCCAAGGTGCAGGGGCGCCGCTGGCACCTGCAGCTGCTGGGCGAGGGCCACTCGCACTTCCAGGTGTCGCTGCACGCCCGCACCGCCCGCGTCTGGCTGCGCACTAGCCGCCCGCTGGACCGTGAGGCGCGGGCGCTCTACTCGTTCCGCCTGGGCTTGTGCTGCAAGCACTGCCGGCCCCGCGGCCCCACGGCCGCCGAGCNNNNGAGCTGGCCGCCCTCACCGTCCGCGTCCTGGACGACAACGACAACGCGCCGCGCTTCGTGGGGGGGCCGCGCCGCGGCGTCACGCAGCTCCGCGTGGAGGAGACGCTGGCGCTCAGGTCGCAGGTGTGGCAGGCGCGGGCCGAGGACGCGGACGCCGGCGCCAACGCCGAGCTGCGCTACTTCGCCCTGCCGCGCAGCGCTCACTTCTTCGTGGTGCCGCGCAGCGGGCGCGTGGTGCTGGTGCGCTCCCTGCTCCACCTGCGCGCCCCCATCCCGCTGCGCCTCTACGCGCGGGACCGCGGGCGGCCGGCGCTGCTCAGCGACCCGCTGGAGCTGGAGGTGCTGCCGCAGCGCCGCGGGGCCCTGCTGCCGCCCGCCGCGCCCCTGGCGCTCTCCCTGCCCGAGGACGCCCGCCCGGGCAGCCGCCTGGCCACGCTGGCCCCGGGGCGCTTCGCCTCCGCCTGCTTCGAGCTGGTGTCGCCGCCCGTCGAGGAGTCGCCGGTGCGGGTGGAGCGGGAGAGCGGCGAGGTGAGGCTGGCCGCGGCGCTGGACAGGGAGGCGACGGCAGCATGGGAGATCGTCGTCCGCGTCCGGGACCGCCGAGGTAGGTGCGGACGTAGGGGCGCGGGCGGCGGCTGCGCTCGCCCCCGCGGTTGCAGCTGTAAAAAAAGTTGGGTCTTAGAGTAGCGGTCTTGTCCCGTCAGTAAGCTGGAGCATGGTTTGCCTTCTAAGGAGTAAAAAGTCCCCAAGTGACAACAAGCGTGTAATGACAGTTTAGTGTCAGGTGTTATATTGTGGAATGTAGTTTTGATCTTTTAAATCAGTGAATTGTTAATATTAAAACACTGTCGGTGATAAGAAGCATTATATAGTTTGGTGAATATGGACAGCGCAGCCATATTAAATGCTTGGAGCAGTAAGGTGGTTATCGGAGTTTAACTATTTCACCTGTTAAAATTCTTAGTCATTAATGAGCAGCATAGAAAATGTGTAGTGTAACAACAGAGCGTTACTTATAAGTGCGTTGAGACAATGCATGCTAGATACACTATGCTTCTTACACACAGGTGTTTTCTATTAAAATGCTTCCCCTAGCTCTGATTCTATAAATGCTTAACTGGGAGCATGCAGCTGAAGTTGCTGAGTTTTGAGTTGTTATTAAAGTGAAGCGTGTTTGACTCACAGGCATGATGTGAGTTTTTGCAAGATTGGTGCCTTTGTGTTCATTTGGCTGCTCTCTTTTTAAAAAATATTGAGTCTGATGTGCACCATTAAAATGGCATGTTTATCGTTTAAATTGTCATCATTCACAGGGTCTTACTCAGGTTCAATAGAATAGCTCATTTCATTTAACTCTGGCTGATGACATCTGTTACTTTTTTTTTTTTTTAAATTTTGAATTGTCATCTTGGTTAATATTTTTTCACCTATGAAAATGCAGCTTAATTTAAGCAGATTTTTAATTCGCTGGATGGTGGGTATCTATGCACATTCACCATGTCTGTTATTTTTGTGTTACCCATGATGGTAACAATGTTCTGAAGATTGTCTAGAATGGGAGTATGCTGGGGAAAATTGTACCCGCAGAAATGAGTTGGTTGGCTTGATTTCATCTTGGAAAGGTTTAGGAAGGGGTTTGTATTGTGTGGCTTCCAGGGCTTGGGAGAACTATTGACTACTCAGCAGCCAATTGCTCAGAGTAACTTCTGTTAGCCACAGAGCAGCGCAGGTGGGAGAGATGAAAAGCTTCCCGCGCTATTCCTTCCCTCATCTCGTCTGTTTTCTGACTTAGGGGCAGCCTGTAGGAGTGAGGCATCTTATTCCTTGGTGTCCGTTAAATCCCTGAGGATGCCTGTAGGGATTCTAATTAGTGCTGACAGTTTCAGTGACATGGATGCTTCCCCTTGTGAAGCAGGCTAGATCATCCGCTCATTTCACTTGGGTCCTGAGGAGCAACTCTCAGATCTTTCTCTTGTTCCCACTTGGTTTTCGTCGTGCCTCTTGCTGTAGCATATTGATGTCAGTCACTTGGACTGGCTTTGCGCTGTGTTCCAGCTTGAGCTTTGGCTGCTAACCAGGAGGTTAACAGACAGTTTCCAAAACAAATGCTTTCTGTGTCCTATCTTTGCTACTCAATCTTGAGCAAGGCTACAAACCAAAAGGGATGTCATTATGCAGAGGCAGTGACAAAATCTAGCCGGTCAATCCGAATATGCTGCTGGGATGTTCACCCACTCTGTCGTGTAGCTCAAGTTTCAGCCTTTGTTGGTGTCACAGCTCCCTCTGTCAGGACCAAAAGATGATGTTAGAAAAGCGGTACCTAACCTTGCCCCTGGTTACTGCTAGTCTCACCTTTGTGACGGTTTTTACTCTTACCTAGCCTGAATATAGACGTCTGAGACTGCCTGGAACAAAGCTTGTGACTCTGTCGTGCCAGAGATTTCTTTTCCAGAGCAATGCTTGCTAACCCAGTTAAATGAACCAACTTTAACTTATTTTCAGGGATTTTTTTTTACCATCTTGTAGTTTCACTAAACGGTTTGTAGTGTTTTGCATATTACTGCTAGTAGTATGAAGCAGTAGGATAATATTCACTATGAAATATATAGAATTAGATTCTGACTCTCAGAGACTATGTAGATGGCAGTTAATTGCGGACAGTACAAATGGCCTACTTTAGATCTAGTGACTCCAAGTTTCTTTGTTTAAAGGAGACAAATTCAAAACTATGCCTTTATTAATACAAGTTTTTTCAAGAGATGAAGGTTAATAATGACTTGACACCTTTAAAACTCTTTTAAGTTGTAGAATGCTTACATTCTTATTTTAGAGGACTTAAAATACATAGGTATTGGAAACATATTTAGAAAGTTACGTCTCTCTCTTGCTTGAAATCCAAACTTCAGTAACGGGAGAAAAGATAACCAAAAGGGTGGGACAGGAGAGGGATAAAGATGGCTAGCAGAACTGGATGTTTTAATTAGTCTGAAATAAGGAACATATAAAAGATTGCAAAAGCTTTACAAAACCCCCCAGTGTTTACAGAAGTGAGCTCTCAGGATGAATTAAAGTGTGGAGATGGTTACACTGAATTTTGTTGTGAATAAAAGTGCAAGTTCAGGTGCTTTCTCCAGTTTGCTTTGCCTTTAATGTTCGTGCTGGCTTATTTTGCATGGTGCATAACCATAAATATTCCAGCAGCTATGGTTTTCTGGTATTAGAGCTTATGGTATCAGATATTGATTTATGTCCAAGTGGTATAAAGTTGTATTAATTCTTTTAATATATTTTTCACTTTCTACCCCCCTAATTCTTGCTGCCTGGTAGCTGAGAACTGAAAATTAACCAATAATTGTTTATGTCATTAGTCTCTTCTTCAACCCAGGCAGTGATGTCAAGGGTAAGACAAGATTTTTAGATGCTTTAGCATAGAAAGTGTACCCTCCTCGTCCTTTATCTTTTCAGTGTAGTTTACTATGATTCATTTGTAATGTGCACTTAATTATCTAAAGTACTAAATAAGGCTTAAAAGCATTGTGGCACAAGTGTTCCTAATATATCTCTAGGAAGAAGAACTGATTGTTTTTATTTTATTTTTCAGCCCTTATGTGTTAGTTTATTAATGGGACTGTGTAGGAGATGTCCTGTTTCTGAATTAATTTTTATTCACAGGAGCACAAAAGATATGTAATGGGATGTTTTTTATTTTTCTCTGCAGCTAAAATAGAATTTTAAATACTATTCTATTTGCTTTCTTTCAATTCTATCCTGGAAAATCAACAGGGCACTGTGTCTAGGGCTGGTGTTTCGTTGAAGTAAATACTGTTCAAGGTGCAGCCAGACCTTTAGCATCTCAATATCCAGATAATCTTCCACATGTTCATAGGAGAAGAAGGGTTTTCTCACTCTGAGTCGCAACTTCTTGAAGGTATGAACTAATCTAGCTCACTCTGCTTGGGATGGGAAGTAACTACCCATGTAACTCATTTGCTTCTCACTACGTGGAGTATTTCTTAGCAGAACCATATGGTGTGACCATAGGCTTGGCACTGGCATATGTTTTATTGTGTCGGGGTAGCTTTGAGGGGCATTTGCGGTATGAACAGCTCGTCAGCATGCAGGGTTGGGTTTTTTGGCAAAGCTGCAGTTGAGCTGTAAGATTTATTGCGGTGATCGTAGAATCATAGAACAGGCTGGGTTGACAAGGACCTTTAAATGCCATCTAGTCCAACCCCCTTGCGATGAGCAGCGACATCTTCAACTAGATCAGATTGTTCAGAGCCCCGTCCAACCTGACTTTGAATGTTTCCAGGCATGAGGCGTATACCAACTCTCTGGGCAACCTGTGATGGTGTTTTACCACCCTCATTGTAAAAAATTTCTTCATTATATCTAGCCTAAATCTACCCTTGTTTAGTTTAAAACCATTAGCCCTTGTCCTGTCGCAGCAGGCCCTACTGAAAAGTTTGTCCCCATCTTCTTATAAACACCCTTTAAGCACTGAAAGGCCGCAGTAAGGTCTCCCCAGAGCCCTTTCCTCTCCAGGCTGAACAACCCCAACCCTCTTAGCCTGTTTAGTGATGGGGACAAATCACTGTTATCACTATTGTCATTACCAATGCAGATACATGCTGTAGTTAGTTTTTGACAGGACATATTTTCATTATAAATTTAATGATTTTTTTTTTTTTTAATGTCGGTGCCAAAATTTTTTTCCATAATTTCTTTGGTACTCTTTGAAATAATAATTATTTTGTGTATTTTAGTGCTACAACAAAATTATCTGCAGTCTGTAGAGGAAATAGTAGGTTACTAGTTCTGTTTATTCACTGTGTATCTTTTTGTAGCTGTTTGATAGTTTGTAGACTTAGTTTTAACACAGTTTATATGTTTTCTGGAAACAGTAGTTACTGGAAAGCAGTGACAGGAAAATCTGGACCTATAGTGCAAAGTGAACTTTTTTATGATATGGGTCTGCTGTACTTGTGGAGGAGTAATAATTCCAGGCACTGGACAGGAGAGGTGATACTGTCTTGTTTTGTAGTTCAACTTCAGGTGAGTTCTTCGTATGAATTCCTGGAAGGAAGGTTTAGAAACAGGCAGAAGTCAGTTTTAAGAAACAGAATAGAGCACAGATCAGTCAAGGCTGATAGATTTCGCGGATTGGTAGGATGCTACCTTTCCGATTAGGGCTGACCCGTCCAACACCATTGTCATGTGTTGGAGTGCAATAACTGGTCCTGCAGCTCCTGGCTCCCAGGGTTTGGCTGCCCATGATCAAGGCCAGCTCCGACACTATGCAGTCGGCTAACCCTGGATGAGACAGTTGTCACAAGCCTTGTCTGTGACCTCTGCCCCACGTCTCGGGAGCTGTGCTTAAGCTCAGGTCCTTTCCCGAGCTCCCCAGGGGCGCGCTGTACCTGGCCATGTACATTGCTGACCCTGATGCTGTCTTGCTGACTTGGCTTCCCAGCTCGACCTGAGACCTGCCTCATCACTGCCCATCTGTCTGGTGACCACTGAACTGTTGGATGAACCAGGGTTATGTCTCAGGACCTGCTCTGCTCTTCTTGCTCGGTGACAGTGAGATCCCTGCCTGCCTTGCTGTTACCCTTGACTCTCGTTTCACCTTACCCTGTGGAGCAGCTTGTCCTTGCAGCTCCTTGGCAGTTAAATGCTGCAACTTCAGCAGCAGTGTGTGTGCATTTGCATGAAATGTTCTCTGTACTCTAGCTACCTTGAGAACTTAAATTGCTCTGCCTGGACATTGGACAGAAAACTCAATCTTGAAAGGCAAAACCACTTAATTGAAGTTGAAGTATGGTCCAACAACATTTACATTTTTCATAATTTACAAAAATCTTGGCCAAAAGAAAAAAAACCAAATCCTCACAAACTCCATAACACCAGACCAAAGGGAAACACCAGGAAAAGCTCGTATGTTAGTTTGAGCAACAAGATGCTAAACAGAATTCCAAAAGTTCAAGGTTTAACTTAATGAGAATATTTTTTGACTCATAGTCCTTGATGAGCAAATTCTTCTGGTGACCTCACTGGTCACTCAGCCCTGGTCTATATTCTTCACTTAACCTTGCCTGAAGAAGTGGTGGTTATGCTCCCATTTTCTGAAGCATTTCAGATTTTATCCCATTTAATTTATTGGGACACAATTTATTTATTCTTCATAAAAGCGTAACACTATTTTAAGTTTTTACCCAGTAACAGAAGGTAAAATTTCTTAGACTGTCATAGACATAAATATTTTAACATAGACCTAACATTTAATTTGTGAAGGAGCCATTATTATTCCATTAATGCTTGGGGGAAGTGCACGAAAGATGCCATCTCTCTAATCCTGTGTTGTCTCAAGCTCCTTTGACCTTACTTTATCCATGGGCATTAGCTTTGTAATCCCCCATCATTCATTTTTTTCTTAGTGGAAGATTTACTAACGGTGATGTTTGACATGCCTTCCAAATAGGTAACAGCAGTCACTTACATTTTAAGTGTCTTTGTCCTGTTTAAATTGACATATAGAGTGGAAATACCGATTTTAGTGATATGTGTATTTTAAACCTTGAAAGTGTTCGTGCTTGGAAGGCAAGGATCATCTGTTTTAATTTTATCTGAGGAGGCCTTAGTCCCTTACTAGCTGTGTATTGATTCTGTGGGGATCATCCTTAAGAATTAAGTAGCTTCTGGGTGATGTTTTATCTTTTACAATTCTTATTACCTCTGTTATGAACTACAACCACGTTAACACTTACACATCAAGCTGGGCTTAAGTTGAAATCATCATCTATTATCCATCATATGTGTTTCATTAAACTCCAATGGGTTTCATCCTATTAAATCAAAAGAAAAATGTAAATTCTGTGTGCACTCGGGACAGCTATAGGTGTTTACATGTTTGGAATGTTTCTTATTTGTGGTAGAAAGGAATGTCTGGGGAAGCTGTAGAGCCCCATATTGATATTTATTCGGTCTAAATGTTTTGGTACTATATGCTGTCTATTCCAAGCAGTCAGATTAAAAAAATCTTTGTGTGACTACTGGGATTTGAACGCCAAAGCTGTTTATCATCTCAAACATCCCGATGCTGCAAAATAAACTATTTTTTTAAGATCTAACTAAATTTCAACACAAATTTGTTAATCTGATGGAAGTAGTAAATTATAGAACATGTGTGTAGGACCTTTCTCAAAGCTAGTTTCTAACATCTTCAGATGGACATTGATACTCTGACATGGCAATTTACATTACACTTTATTTGATTATAAAGTAGTTTTATTTCAGTTTTTCCTAACCTCTCTTTTTTTCAGTTAGTCTCAGAAGTGTAGTGTCCAAATTTGTAGATAGAATTTCTTTAAACCTTCTTGGTGTTGTTTGAATTTAGGTTTTAGAATAAAAGAAAGACTGAGACTTAGTCCACAGTAAATTTTCCTTTGACTTCAAAGTGTTTTGGTGTAAACAGGGGACAAGTTCAGTATTCTGAAGACAGTTGCCTTTTGATTCACTTAATAATATACAGTATTTAATAATATATAGAGTTTTAGACACTTTCAGTTTTCCCTTTTCTGATAAAAGAAGTCATAATTTCTTAAATAGAAACTTTGATTGCGTTAGGTGATTAACCTTTAGTCATATAAAAATTTTTACTTCTTTAAATGGGAATTGCATAGGAAAGTCAGTGTTAAGGAAGTGCCATCTCTGGGATAAGGACAGCTGGGGGTGATAGAGCAAAGAGGGTTGAAATAGATAAGGAAGGGTTTGTCTGTATGTCAGCTCACTCCTCAACACAGTTTGAAATGGAAACAGGTTCATCAGTCTATCTTCCCTACTGCAAAAAAATGTTCGTGAAATCTCACAGCTTAGTGTCCTTTCTCTCTGTAATAATGATGCACTCGGCTGATACCAGTTTATTGCTTTTTCCTAGCTCTAACAACAAGAGTTCTGTGTGGTATGAGTAGTCTTCAGTTTACTGATGATGCATATAAATGTTGATACATGCTGTGCCATGGCCAAGTTTCCCTTTTTCATTTTCTTTTTTTTGGAAAATTAAAATTAATAATGGTTTCCTGTCTTTCATGTATTTAAGTTTGCAGTCCATATAATGTTAGTTCAAAAGGCTTTCTGTGCATGATGATACAAGGAAGTACAACAGGCTGTTTTGGTGAAGCTACTGATTATGGTGGCATTTTTTTTTTTCACTTGCACATGATGGGCTATAGAGAAAAAACCCAGATTTCTCCCAAGAAATTCTAAGGAAAATTTCAAGAGCACTTCCCATCTCACAGTGGTATGGTAGCTGCTACCTCTTTAGCTAAGTTCTCTCCTTATGATAATGCTTTTTTGGCAATCCATAATAATTCATTAAGAGATATGTTTTGTTATTTAATGATGTTTGTTGTGATTATTAATTTGTAGTCATTTATTTCACATCTGGGCATGCTTGGTTTTTCACTCTGCCACTCTCAGCAGATGGATACCACACTGGGAAGTCCCTGATAAACATGGTTATCACTTTACTCTCTTTTAGTTGCTAATTTATATTAAGATCCACTCTGACACAATCATTTAGCTCCTCTGATTCTTTCTTTACTTTTTTGCTTTTGTGTTCTGGTTTGCTTTAACTTCTGTTTTAAAAGCCATATGAGGGTGAGGAACAGAGACGTGACAAGACTGTCATTATTCTATCTGCAAAAAAGATAAGGCATATTAGAAGGGAATGTGGGCTGTCCACAGCTTGAGCCCATCAAAGTAGTCTCTTTAGAAGGTTTATGTTTTATGAATGAGCAAACTACTGTTCTTAAAAGTAGCCCATCATATACTTCATGAATTTTCAGAAATGACAGTAGAGAAATGTTCATGCATAATTGTACTGTCTTTTGAAGGATATACAGTAGGACTGGGTACAATAACTAGTAGCTTTTATCTCATGTTATCGTATGAAAATGGGAACAGAGGTTTCTTCTGGTTGCAGCTAGAAGCTTTGGACATTAAATTTTCTTTTCTGGAAACTTATCTTCCCAAAGTTTAAGTCAGTAGATATTTTAAATGAAGAAGTAATACAGAGTGAGGTCAGTATGATATTTGCAAAGCTTCCTCAAAACAACAAGGTCCTCTTGACCAAACCCCAGATATTTTACTTGCAGTAAGCCAAACAAATAACAAAACCCTGAGTTTTCAAAAAGCATTTGTCTATTTAAGGTAAAAGTTTTAGAAGTTGGAGAATCTTAAAAACCAAAAATACTAACTTGAATACTTAATTTGCTGATAGACATAGATCAGAATGTAATAGAAATATTGACCTAAAGGCTTGCAAAACTTTTAGCACTCTAAAATAAACTGAAATGACCTGAAAATGCCAGGAGCAACCTAGCTTCTCACCCATTATTGTTTAATCATAGTAATATAATACCTCTTCCCTCAGTACATTCAGGGAATGGATAATATTTGTCCACAATTGTAGAGACGTGTTCAGTCAAGTACATATTCTGTATTGTCAGATTTTTAAAATCAGAATGTCTGGCATTGTCAGTTTTATCAATTACACCGATGCAGAGAAGCCTACATTTTTAACGAAAACAACGATTTTATTTTCAAGTCCCATCTTATAGAAGTATCCATTGGATTTTTAAGAGAAAAGGCAGTCATGTAATCCTAATGAAATCAGAAGTCTGAGAATACTTTGGATTTCACAGATTGACAGCATCTTTTATAATTTGACATGGTGCAAAGAGATGGGTTTAGAGGCAACTCCATCCTGCAGTACTTGAAATTGCAATCAAGCTGTTTCAGCATGCATGATTTTCAAGGCTTTGCTTAACCAGTGTAACATTCAAAAGTTGTTGTTAACTGTGTGCTTAAGTATTAAAGTCCTCTTACTGTTCTGCCACGCTTGGTGTAGCAATATGAGTAGGTGGGGGAATATTTTTTTTGTCCTGTTGCTGTGTGAAATGACAGCATTTGTTAATTTGCAGTATCTGTGTGCAATCCAACAAACCTTTATAACCCAACTTTGATACCAGGTTGGAGGAACTAGTTCATGTTACTGTGCATTGAAACCCTTTCCTAGAAAATTAATGGTGAACATCATAATAAAGTTTTTGCTGATAAACCTGGATTCAGTAGAACCATAAAGAACTGGTAAAGAACCTAAAGAAGAAAGGAACCATTCAAGATACTTGGTTGCTTCTTGTAATTTTCAGTATGTTCTCCAGTTTTGACAAGTCTTTAACATGGACTCCCCTAGAGTTTCATGGTGTTGAGGGCTTTCTGTTGCTTCTAAATACTAAGTTCCTCTATATGTATTAAATTTGATGTGAAAAATTACTAATTATTTTACAAGCTTGTGACACTCTTTTTAATTTATTAGCAATTATCCTAAGCTGTTTTGACAAAGTACATAATCCATTCTTCATGCTATATGAGTATTAAGGTTTTTTCCTTTTCACGTGGTGTGTTTTTCTTGTTTGTTTGTGGTGGGGTTTTTTGTAAATGCAGTTTATTTTGTTATACAAATGTGGTTTGTATCTCATCAAAGTATCAAATTTCTAACTTTGAATAGTTAACTTAAAATGTTGTATTTTCCCCTGTATATTTAACTCTGCCTTTATTAAAGCTTCTCAATCTTAACAATTGTGCTTAATGAGGCACTGGCTTTTGATCGTGGAGATCTGGAAAAAGGAATCTAGCAAGCAGGCTGACAGTGGACACTGTCCTTGATCTGCATTGCTGTTTTCTGAAAGACATTTGAGTAACAGATTTTTATGCTTTTTCTTGGAGAAGTGACTTCCGTTGAAAAAAGTGAATTTTGTCTTAAACTCAGAAGATTTTAGATATTGTGCAAATCCTATCTGTATTATGGCCTGGACCTTGTGGACTTGAAGGAACGTTATTGCACATACAGTAATTTTGATTTTACTAAATCAGTTTCCTCATGAGGTGGCCTGTGTTTTTCACATCTATTGGAAGGTTAAACAGATGTAGTGCTAAAATAGACTAACATAAAATGATGAAAGTCTAACACCTAATGACATTATGTAGGTAAACTTGGACATTCTTTGAAATGCTTCTGCGGTAGAAACCAACAGTTGCATTATGTTGATGTGTAATTCTTAAGCAGAGTATGTTGGTAGAGAACTGATTTCGTTATCTGTATGGATAGAAGTTTGCCTACAGGCAGACCTGAAGAAAGATATTTTAGAGACTCTTTCTCTAATTACTTTTATTTATTTATTTTGTTAGTTACTTATGGATGCTTTTAAAGAGCATTTTTGCTATGGTTAAACTTCCCAGCAAGTCACTTAATATTTTGCTAATTTTTTTTTTTTAAAGATGGAAATTGTCAGTCGTGGCATATCCTATATTTCCTGTGAGCAGAAACTTGGGCCAGCTATTGTATTACGTTTCTTAGTGTAGTTGCAATTCAGAGTAAGGCATAATAATAAATCCTTCTGTTTATCAGTTTTCAATCACAGATAGGCATGAAAACTAAGCAATTAGAGATAGATACCTGTGATGTGATTTTAGCAGTGGATTATGAAGACTGATTTTGGTGATAGGGAATGAATTTCAGTGCTGTAGCTTTTGTCAGTAATATTAGGTTAAAAGGAAGTAATTCCAGCTGGAAGGAATATCAGAGAAAAAGCAGACTTTAGGATGAGCTGCCCTAAGAAGGATTTTTGATGATACACAAATTGAGTCTAATAGAGAATTAAGCAGCTAAAGTAGGAAAAACCTGTGGACTAGAGTTTATAATTTTAGTTTTAATTTTTTAATACATATTGAACAGGGAGCTGTAGAGAGGGCTTAGTTTTGATATTGCAAAGGGCAAATAGGTGGTGTTTGCAAATATGTGGGGAAAACAATCTGCTCACAGAACCTGTTTCCATAGTGAAGAAAAATAAGAAAAGAGGAAAAAAATCTTCCTGATCAAATAAAAAGATGATTTTACCCTTTTGAATATGAAGTACTATTTTCTATATGACTCTTTAAAATACTTATTTTTAATATAAGATGTTCTAGTGTTATGTTACTGCCATGTTTATATACAGCGAGAGACATTTTGAGTTTTATCTCTTGTTGCTCAGTGTCTGTGAAAAAGCAGTTTAAATTTTTCAGTTGTCTAAACCTAGGGAAGAAAATCTGTCAAATACAAAATCTGCTTGTGTGCCAACAATGTAATGAGCTGTTCTTTTAGTAAGATTTTTTTGAATGGATGTCACTGTGTAAGTTATATATGGTGTACCTGGCTTAAAAGTCTCTAGTGTTTAATATTGAGGAAATTCTTATTGGTAGCGTGTTACAAAGCAGTTTGAACATTCTTTTAGAGGTAATTAAGCCTGTGTCAGATTCCCGACTTAGGATCTCAGTAGTGGGTTGACTTGCACTGCTGAATATAGTTGCAGGTATCTCCACTTGTCAAGGCCTGGTATTCAGAACAGATCATTTAAGCAGAGCCTGTCTGTGTGTTTGTAGGACTTAACCCAAATCCACAAAGGATTAGCAGTTTTAAGCTGTTTCTGCTAAGATTTTGAGTGGAATTGTGACATATTATTTCTCCCATAATGTAGCTATCTAACTGCACATGTACTATTTGTATACTACTAATAAACTACTATTAATCATAATATATGAATGCAGATATATAATAATATGCTACTACTATTAAAATACTGATGTACATGTATAATATATCTTGAAGATACATATGGGGAGTGTTTTGATGGAAGGAAGCATTGAGACACCTTAACTATCAAGAGATACATGTTTCTAAAATTTCCTTCCTTCCACTCTCTTGAAGCACAAATAATTTTTGTAAACACAGGAGGAAATTAATTTTATATACCTTATTAAAAATTAATTAAAATTCTGGCTTAAGCTTCATTCTGTAGGAAAACTATTCTGTAGGAGAGCAGCTATGTCAGTTACAAAACGTAAGAGCCTGCATTTCGTAATGTATATGCAATAATTACAGCAAATCAAAAACTTGAAATAATTGCTATGCTTATTGGAATGTGGAGTTATGCTTTAAAAAAACCACATTCATGAACATACACTTTGAAATTCGTAATGTGTTGTCCTGTTAGACATACATATATTCAACGTTATTGTTCATGTCAGTCTCTTCATCACACTCATTGTCCTCTGGCAAGTCCTTGTCCGGGCATGCTTCATTGGACACCCTGATGTTTTTTCTGTGAGTTGTCAGGTCACATTTGTAGGTCTCTGTGCAGAGAAGTACAGTCCTATTCAGTGTTTCTGTTATAGTTTTGGCTTTGATATATGGTACACAGTCAAGGGAAAACTTACAGTCTATTTTCCTCCGAACTGCGTTTATCTGAAAGTGAAATCACGATGATTTATTTAGTATTTTTGCTTGTGAATCAGCTTACCTATGGTTGATGGAGGAAGACAACATACCAATAAGATCTGTAAGGTCATCGGCAGTGGCTATGTATACTGGTCAAGAGAGGCACTTATGCCTGTTTCTTTGATTGTGTGCATTGCAGTTCCTGCCGACTATCCTAACAAAATTCTTAAAAGTATTCAGATGTTTTAGAGGTAACCAAAATATTGCTGAAAGCTTTCATCTTGCCAAGATGTCAGATTACATTAAGGTCCCTTAACTATTGAAACACAAGTACCTGGAGGAACATGTCCGCGTCCTTTTAGTTTTTGATTAATAAAGCTTGCTAGGGCATGTGAGGATTAATCTCCGTCCTGATGCAGTTTTCCCCAGTTCCCATACAAGAGGTATTTCTCAGTTATAATTATGTACTAAGGACCAGCACATTAATGTTCAGTAAACTGACAATCAGTACGTGACAAGTGAAATTTGTATCCAGGTTTATTACTACTTGTTCAATGAAAATCAGTTGTTCTTCAACTGTAACTTATTTTTTGATAGAGGAATAGATATTGTTAAGAACTTTAGCAGAACGTGGAACAGAATGAGTTCACGGGTTGATTAGGGTATTGATTTCCAGATTCCAGAGAGACAAAAGTCAGTAACCTTTCCACTTCTGGCAGGGTTACCAAGGTGGCATTTAAATCCTCAATAGATCTTGCTATTATAGAGGCAGATTTTCAAAGGTTCTTAACTCAGCTTCTAATTTAGTGCTTGCTATTTTAAGCCTGCAGTATGCAGGCAAACTAAGCTAATAGTGGGTATTTACAAACTTGTGAGAGCTTCCACTAGACCTGTTCTTTTGAGAAGAGATAGGCAGTTTTAACACTAACGTCTCCCTTTTGCACTTACTCTTTTTGGACAACCTTTTAATTAAAATATTTGGAGCGTTCAAGTAGACACTGATCTCATTTTGCACTTCTCATTAAGAACTTACCCCGTGGCGGGTGGCAGTGGTGTTTCAACCTCAGACTCAGATCAACATCTAACAAGCTCCCTTCTCTGCAGTTTCTTCTGGTGTCTTGGACTGGCTGCCCTGGGACTTTTGGAATGCACATTCTGACATGAAACACGTCTCTTTGGAAGGTGTCTGGGTTTAATATGGTAGTGCAAAATAATATCCATCTGCTGCTTTTTACATCATGATTTTTGGATGTTTTTTGGTCCTCCTTCTGGCTTCTTTTGTGCTATACAGAGGGGAAAGTATGCAGCTGCCTGCACGGAGTCTGTCTAAATGTTGAAGGGAATTGGACCTGGGTGACTATGAGAAAAGTGCAATAGCAGTGTGGGCTATGGCAGTCTCACCTCGGTGTCAGTCTTTTTTTGTAATGAGGCAAATTGAGTTTCTCTTTGAAAAATTTGGCTTCACGTGCAATGTTACAATGAACATTTGGCTAGAGATGCTAAATTGAGCATCCTTGCACCAGGCCTCCCAACACTTCTGACTGCAGAAGTGCAATACATAACACACACAATTCATCTCAGAGTCAAAGAGACTTTGTAAGTCTTAGATGTAAATGGTAACTGAGAATTTTTCCATGAAAATGTAAAAATATGTGTCGTATATATCCATGTTCTACGATGGTGCAAGGCATGTGTAAGATTCTTTTTCAGGAAAGTGACCACTTCTGCGATTTACTGTTTGATAAATTAGAAATCTGAATTTGCTGTGGCCACTGTATTTTCATACGTGCTATCTTAAGCACGTATAGGATATAATTACAAAGAAATTAATTTGGATTCAACAAGTTATTGTCATTAGACTTTCAGTTACTTTTTAGAGCAAGGAAAAAAGTGATGTACTCAGTTACATTTCTAAAATTGAGATGAATTAATACAGTTTTGCAAGTGTAACTAAGAACTTCTGTGATTTTCTTGGGTGAATGCTGATTTTTCTATTAAGAGAATTTTCTGGATAAGAACAGAAAGTACTCAAAGGTCATGATGGATTAAGTCTCAGGAATCTAAACTAAGAAACTTACATTTGACTTTGTTAATCACAGCACCAAGGAGTTTTCTTTACGACAATCCACTTACTGGTTGTTTATAGATTGCAGATTATGATACGGTGTACTAAATATGCCACTTGCCATCAGGCAGAGGTTCATAATTATGAAAAGCTGAAACCTGCAAGAACCCAATGTGAAAGATATGTATTAGTATGGCTGTGGGAGCGAAGGGGTAACATTAGTAAATGCATACATCAGACAAAAATAACATATCTTAGTTGGAACATAAATGTTCTTTGGAGAGGGATGTAATGCTGCAATAAGGAAGTGGAGAGGGAGAGAGACAGAGTACAGCTGTTCAGCCTAAGTGGCACACCTATCTGGGAAAATACTCCTTAGTAAGATAAAACTGTTTGCAAGATTAGACATTTTGGCAACACTTTCTATTTAGAGTCTTAAAGGCTAAATTATTTGTATTATTATTTGGATTTAAATTAAAACTGATAACTTGAGGTGTTCCTCTTTTTATGTGGTTTCAGTTCCTGTAAAGTTATTTTGAAAATAAATGTGTGTGTAGATTTATTTTCATGTATGTATAAATAAGAAACACACTGAAATCCAGTGTTAACACCATCAACTTCAAAAATTCTGACTTTACATCCATTATTAAACTTGTGGATAAATCGTGTTGTAAATGTAGACAGCTGTTTTTACTTGGACCACATTCCCTTTCACTTCTCCAGGCTCGTTAGCTGTGGCATAGTGCCATGTCAATGCAGTTGCACTGCTTTCAGAGTCAAACTGGGTGTACATACGCTGCTTTTCTGGAGCTAGAAGCATTAAATAGGGGCTGCATGAACACTCAAGTTGCCTTCTGTGGCAAAACTTTTTACAAGCTTAGTGCCAGTCCATGTGGAGCCAAGCTGGCCCAAGTTATATTTGTACTGTGCTCTCTGGTGTTACTGATAAATATTATCACTTACAAAAAAGTATGCACTTTGTTGCAGTCATGTGTTATCCCAGCTAAGTCTCTTCAAAATCTGAACTAGCATCAGGAGCAAAGGAAGCATTTTTTTCAGTTGAGAATGTATCATAGAATGGTTTAGGTTGGAAAGGACCTTAAAGACCACCTACTTCCAATGCCCCTGTCCTGCACATAGACACCTCCCGCTAGACCTGGTTGCTCAAAGCCCCATCCAACCTGGCCTTGAACACTTCCAGGGATGGGGCATCCACAACTTCTCTGGGTGACCTGGGACAGTGTCTCACCACCTTCAGAGTGAAAAGTTTCTTCCTGAGATCTAAATTAAATGTACCCTCTTCCAGTTTGAAGCCATTACCTCTTGTCCTATCACTACATGCTCTTGTAAAAAGTCCCTCTCCAGCTTTCTTGTAGGCCCCCTTCAGATAATGACAGGGCGCTATAAGGTGTCCCTGGAGCCTTCTGTTTTCCAGGCTGAAGAATCCCAACTCTGTCAGCCTGTCCTCATAGAAGAGGTACTCCATCTTTGTGGCCCTCCTCTGGGCCCTTTCCTGCAGGTCCATGTCCTTCTTGTGCTGAGAACTCCAAAGCTGGATGCAGGTGGGGTGGGGTCTCACAGGAGCAGAGCAGAGGGGCAGAGTCACCTCTCTTGACCTGCTGGCCACCCCCCTTTTGATGCAGCCCATGGTACAGTTGGCTTTCTGGACTGCAGGTGCACATTGCTGGCTTGTGTTGAGCTTCTCAGCAACCAACACCCCCAAGTCCTTCTCCTCAGGGCTGTTCTCAATCCATTTTCTGCCCAGCCTATAATATAAGAGTATATAAATAGTATATAAATTTACTAAGGAGAAAAAGGCTTTCTGTCTTCTGTATCACTTTGCCTTCTTTGGAAAGTGAAGATTTTAATTCTATCCTTTGGTCATGTGTTGAGAAACTTTCTTCACCCAGGATATTTTCCCACTCTTTCCTCCTTTAACAGGAACACTTAACTCCATTCCTGGAGATTTGAGAGCAGTTTCTTCAGTCTGACATTTTTCCTTTCTTACATCTTTTCAGCCATGCCTGCCTGATATTTATTACTTGTTTAAGAGGTCTGTTGTCTTCACTGGCTGTTTTAATAATGGCAAACGTATAACAAATACTTTTTCCTCAGTTTTTAAGGATCTTCTGTTGTGTTTGGAGAATTGTCTCATTCCATTCTGTGGTGGTTTGGTTTTAATCTTGAATTTAATCTTGAATAGAAGTGAAGACCACATTAGGATTTCAGTGAACTTTCTAACTAGGAAAGTAAGAACTAGTTCTTACTAGTTAGGGTAAATTAGTTAGAATTTTTTGGCAACAGGTATTTAACTTTCAAAACTCAGAGTTGCTGTAATCATTGCATAAACAAAATATTTCTTAATTCTTTTTTTCTTCAGCGAAAAAACCTTTTCTGAAAACATGTATTTAAACTTTGAAAAATAAAGACTTAGTGATCTTTCCTAAAAAGAGATATTAGTAGAATGTAACATGAGTGGCCTTGATCTTGCAGTTCAGCAGTACTTGTGCTGGTTATTTTATCCCCCACATTGTGTCTGAGTGCTGTTAATTGCAGAAGAGCCTTAAAACCCAAGTTTTTCTGGATTATGTGCTAACAATATTGCAGACAATACACACTCAGGAATTGATATAGGTTTCTGTTACGCTGAGTTCCATTAAGTAGCTTTCTAAGTGTTTCTTTGTTTTTCTGTGACTGTTAGGAAAGGACTGGTACTTGGTGCACTTGTCGCTTACTGTGATAGATGTGAATGACAACGTACCTGAATGGACCATGGTGCCCTTCCCATTTTCGGCTGTGGTTTCCCCTGAAGCTCCAGGAGGTACTGAAGTATACAAACTGCTTGCAGTGGATGCAGATGAAGGAATCCATGGAGCTGTAGATTATTTTCTCTTGGAAGGTAAATTTTAACCCTCTTGTTCCCTGTGTATTAGGCTTCATTATTGTGATTTTTTTTTATCCTTTATCCTCAGTTTTGTGAGTGAAAGATGTTCCCTTCTGCAAAAGGAGGTTCTTAAGCCTTTAGCTCTGTGTGGGAGAAAAAATAACTTTTATTGAGGGTATAAATAAATACCCTCAATATTTACTGCCAGTTTTGAAGTATGTTCTCCCTGCAAAGTTGGGTTCCTGCCTAGATTGTTCCCTGGGGGATGGTGGAAACTGGAGCAGTCGGTACTTGTCCAGGCTTTGGGAAGGGGGTGGCGATGGCAGCAGTAGTCAGTGCCTCTCTGCTGGACTGCTTGTTTATGAGATAGGGCAGTATTGGAGCACAGTTTGTTGGGTGTTTCTTTTCTGTGTAGGAGTCATGCTTCTGGATCATTTCTAACAAATTTTTAAGGGTCTGTGTTGTGCCTTAGCTTTGCAAAGCTAGTACAGGCTCATTAATAATTTTCTTTGTGGGGTTCTTAAAAGAAACCTCAGTAACTGTTCAAAACTGTCTAAGCAGAAGGAGAGTCGCAATACTGCTCCCAAGGTGAATTTGTTCCTCTTGAGCAGGACTCTATTGGGGTATTTTGTGGTAAGGGATATTTAGGGTAAAACACTACCAAAGTATTGGAGGATAAAGAAGTTATAATTGTCGAGAGAAGTAAAATGCATCTTAGAAGCGTAATCACGGATGTAATTACTGATTTCTAAACAAACTTTTGAATTTTTGTGTGTATGCTGATTCTAAGCCAATACCAACTTGGGAATTGATACCTTATTCTCATTTTAATTTTATTCAAGTAAAAATGTTCTTACTGACAACAGTTTGTGGATCCATTCTTTTTAGGTGGTGAAGACAGATTTGAAGTTGAGAAGGACACTGGTTGGATTAAAACAACAGGTTTGCCATTAGTGAGCGACAAGGAGTATTTACTGACTGTACTAGCAGCAGATAAACTTGGAAGCAGAGGGTCTCCAGCTTCTGTTTCTGTAATTGCTGGATTTCGACCACCACAGTTCACCAACATATCATACTTCGTTTATGTTCCTGAAAGTATGCCACAAGGAAAATCGTAAGTAACAGTTAAAAATAATGCGGTGAGATTGTGTTCCTAGTTTAACTTCTGTTTGATCTCCCCAAAGCCTCAGTCCTTTTTGTGAGTCATAAATGCTGTGAGTAGTAATTTAGATATCTTAGTAGAAATTATCAAGGTACAGTTTGATTGATGTATTTTCTTAGTCGCCCTTTTATACAGAAAAGCAGCATTGAATAATTACTGTTTCTTGCTTTTTAAAATGATATGGAAAGTATTAGTAGATGCTGATTCTGTTTTAATTTTCAAACAAAGTGCAGAATGCAAACTAGAACTGTTACATCATGAGGAAAGATATCCTTGGTGCAAAAGAATATATTGATTTTATGTGTCAAACTTGGAAATGCTTTCTCCCTCAAGTGAAAATCGGAGAAAACAAAAAGACTGTCTTTGCTGTCTTCATCAGTCATGGTGACAAACTGAGCAAAAATGAAGATGCCACAAAACTTGTCATTTTATTTTTCCATCCTTTGTCTAACCATGTGGATTTAAGTATCGCAGAAAACATTAGTAACACAAGTCCACCTGAGTACTCCATTCTGTCTGCCCAAAGCTGTTTCATTCTTATGGCAAACAGTTGAATCGAGAATACTTTTGTCCAGTAAATGTCTTCCTTGTGTGCTATTCAACTGTTATTCATATTATATTGTCTGTGGTATTGTATTTTACTGTACAACCTACAACATTCAGTTTTACAGTGTCTAAATAACCAAGACGAGTTAAGATTAAAAATTAATAATTAGGAACTGCTAATAGTGGCTAACAAGATTTTTCTTTAAAACTGCAATAAACTTAAATAGCACAGGCATAAAAGAAATGTACGAACTGTGAAATGCTACAATACCTAACAAGTACCTGCCATCTTGGGTTCAATAATGTTTAGGAATAAAAATAATTACATTCTTTATAACTTTTTAAATATTAAAACTATTTAAAATTTTAAACAATAAACCATTTTAAAATAGGTTTGCACACCTAAGATGATAGTAGATTAATCAGCTTGTCAAATTAATTCATAATATCCAAAAGCAATGAAGTATTTAATATGGTTATTGTTATGTCAGAAGAGGTTTGAATGTAAACAGTGCACCCAGTGAAAGTAGTTTCCTGTTAAGTGTTGACCAGAAATAGTAATGAAACTCTGTTAAAGCTCTGATATTTTAACTGGACCAATTGTACAACTGTGCAGGAAAACAGAGTTGCTGTCATGCACTAGATTTCTGGGTTTGGGAAAAGAATAATGAAAGAATTAATACATTATTTTGCACCAGGATATCTTTCCTCGTGATGTAACAGTTCGAGTTTGCATTCTACAATTTCACAATTGTAGGCTGATTTAAGACTGCTGCTGAGCAGAGGAGCATTACAAAATCTTTCTCTTCCTTTGGTCTGCCACTACTGCTAATATGTTAGCTGCATGGGCAGGCTGATCCCATGAAAGACAAAGCTAAAAAAAAAAAAACCCAAAAAACCCCAGTTGGGCTGTTGAACATGCTCACAGCATGGCCTTGTGATTTTTAATTCTGACAGGAGAGGAAAGGTGGCGTGAACATGCAGCCAGGGTAGGGAGGTAGAAGGAGGGCAAAGTAATTCCTGTTGGCAGGAACACAGTCTTGGCACTGGCTGAAACTGACTGTGAGACCATGTCGCAGGAAAATACAGGAAAAGGCTAAAGTGAGATAATGACCTACAGCAACCTTTTCCGTTTTTTCTGTATTGCACCTGAGGGAGGTGAGAAGACAGCAGCATCGAAATACAAAGGGAAAAAATGCATTTGAACAAACAGACTTTTGTCTCCTTGATTTGTAGTTGTCACGAGATCATACATGTTGGTGGGTTTTCCTGGGAGACATAATTCTTTTTCCTATGAATCCTGCATGATAATGCAGCAGACAGTTGAGGCATTGTTATTCTGTTTTAAACCCTCTAAAAATATTTACTTTTTAATTTCTTCTTTTGCTTCGCACTGCAACTGTTTTTCATGCTTGAAGACTTTAAGAAAAATGGACTTCAGTAGAAAAAAGATGGTGCCAGACAAAAGCTAAAAACATATGTCTTGTATCACCTGTTACACACACGCTGTTAGCGACTGGCTTTTATCCTTTTGCAGAAACTTTAGGATGATGTGACTGCAGCAGCAAACTTACTATGCTGTTATTTAAATGAGTCTTTTGTGTCTTACTTTATCTTTTAGTTACCTGCCTGAAAACCATCACTAGAAGAAAGTTAGAGCAGACAAATTCAGTTGCAGCAAAAATGAAATCCTCTCTTGCTGTGTTTTTAATCTTTACTGTGTTCTGCCTTCAAAGATCCTATCTTTTATCTGTTTAACCTCAAGATGATAGTACTAATGTATAACAAAATGTTTCAGTTTGGTATTTAGGTACAGCTATCACTGACTTCAGTGAGTATTGCTCTGATCGACCTACAGGTTTGTATGATCATTTCTGATATGTATTATTTTTGTGATTATTTCTCAGTATGTTGTATTACGTGCTTAAGAGTCCTCTGTGTTTTTGTTTGTATTTTTGTTTTTTTTTTTTAAACACAGCTTACTTACAGTCACTGCTGTATCATATCAAAAGAAATCCCTGAGCTACAGTTTGTTAACAAATCCTAGTGGTCTATTCAATATTGATCGGGAAACAGGAGATATCAGTTTAACTCGGAGTGTGGATTATGAGACTGACCAACACCAGTATCTTCTTTTGGTGAGAGCACAGGAACATGAGGAGCAGTTCAGTAGCGCAGCTGAGGTAGGTGTTCACTTCGGGCAGTCTGTATGTGCTTCCACTTCCCTTCAGCCCTCCTGTACAGATTCACTAACGGCTCCCGTTTACCCAGTTCATGCTGCCTATTCTCCTGTCCATTTTAAAAGTCTCAGTCAATGGGTAGATGTTGGGGGCTGGTTCAGGTACTTTTAGAGTTCACTGTTGCTAATGCTGAAAAGGTTATTTCTGTGGGGTCAATATGCCATTCCATCATAGGTCCTTAGGCCTCATCTGGGAAGATACGGAAACAGATGTGGCCAAGCCAAACGTGGGGTTGTGTCTTACTCTAAACTTTCATAAAGTATGGTGTATATTTCATCTTATTCCAATTTAAAACAAAAGCAGAACAGAAAATTGTTTGTTTAGTGTGAAGAACACAAATTGAACTTGTAAAGAGAGAAAGTAATAAAAACTCACAGATATTAAGAGATGATGGCTCATCATGTTTTAGAAAGCTGTTTGACAGCAAAAATATTTCTAAATATAGTTATTAAAGTTTGAATTCAAGGATTCACTGAGCTAGGAAGTGCATGCAATGTAAGTTTGTTCCTGCTGCAGGAAATAAGATGTACACTGTAGAGGGAACAGGAGATAAAATTATTAGGAACAAATGGGAGGACACAGAGAGACAGTAAAACAGTGTGTCTGAAACGAACAGTGGCTGTAGTACACCAGAGACTGGTAATTTGTATTGACCCTTTCATGTACTCCAAGGTGAAGAGTGGTAGAATATGACTTGAAAGAGGATTGTGAGAGGATTTTACAAATACCTCTAGCCTAAACGTAGTTTAGCTTGTATCTGCTTTATACTGATACAACCTCAGTAGTTAGGAGAGAGGAAACTCCGAGTTTATATGAACTTATGTAAGGGTAGATGGAGTATGTGTTTACCTGTTGCACTGCAGTTCAGAGTACCTCAACCAACTTCAGACAGTCTGAAGTGTAGCAATGTGAACTGCCATAAAGGCTAATTTAACACACTCCGTACTGTTTGGATTGTAAGCAATGCAACTGTGGACTCATATTTGACATAGCAATAAGAGAACATTTTTAAAGATGTTAGAAGCAGAAGTGTATTTCTGTGTTGTTTTACCATAATCAGTTCTATTTACATCTGATTTACCTTGCTGTAATTGAAGTCAGAACTTGGTCTTGGAGATTTATACTGCTAAAATGTAATATGCTTGGCAGTAGAATTTTTAATTTTACAAATCACAGGACTGTTGGAAGATAAGGTAATAGAAAAAGGATGCTTGGAAAGCAGACAGTCCATTTTTGTTTAACTTAGGAATAGGAAATAATCAGTGGAGGTGGCAGGTGAGTGCTGAATGTTGCTGTAGAGGACCGGGACTTGGCAAAGCACAGTATTTTGGACTCTAGTATTTCAATGGTTCTCGGCAGGAGAAGAGCAATCTAAGAAGAATGGCTTATTCTGTGTGCTATAGCTTCTGAAGACCTCAAGGATGTTTTTGGGAAATTATTCCATCCAGTATTTCTAGAGGAATGAAGTCATTGCCTTCATTCACTTTGCTGTTTAACATTCCTCTCTTTTGCATTCAGGTTTTGGTTATAATCACAGATGTGAATGATTGTGCCCCTGAATTTCATCAATCTATTTACAGCAAAGTTGGTGTTCCTGAAACGGTTACTATGACAACTGCGCTTCTACAAGGTTAGTACTTCTATAACTATTCGTTACATTCAGTATGAGTATTTTTGTTCCTTGCACTAATTAGAAATCAGTTCAGATACTGAAGGCAAAATTGCCTGCCCCAGCATGGGTCGTTGCAACTCTCTGAAGGCAAATAGCACCTTGTAGAATCGGGTCCTAGTTATTTACTAATGTCACAGCCCAAACAATTTTGAGGGATGGAAGACAAGGGAAGCAAATCATCTTTGTAGGATTTTGAAGTAACAGGACTTCAGTTGTGGTTGGTATTGCAGCAGCAGGTTTATAGCAGCAGTCTTGCAGCATTTATTTTTTTGAAGGAAGAGAGTGATGTTGGATCAGAAATTGTAGACACATCAGCTTACCTTCTCTGCCTGTGTTTGCAAGCGGTTTTGCTGTAGGGAATATTGCTCTTTTGCATGGTTTAACTCTTGTATGTGAGGTTTTGTTTGGATGCTTGAGAAAAAAACTTTTCTCTTTCCCAATGTAACCAATAACTTAAGCTTTAAATGATGATGCTCTGTAAATTTTGGATATGTAAACCACAAAAATCTTATCTTGTAAATGTTCATAAAGAAACAAGCAGGTCCTAGCAATAAAACAAATTTATGTCAACTGAACTGCTGTAGAAGTGCCTTATATTAATCTTTAACCCTTACATAAACTTTTTTATAAATGTTGCGAGGAATAAGGAAATTAAACTACAGGAAAATTGCTGTTCCTTAGTAAACAGGATCTTATAACCTCCTACTGTTGTACTTAATGATTTATCCTGTACTCATGGTAGTCTGTCAGTTACTGTTTTGGTAACTGTGCTTTTAGCATAGGTTTTTGTAGGTTATGGGTAGGATCTGACAAACATATTAATTTGACTTGCATCAGTTGAGTAATATATGTAAATATTTCATCTTTAGTCACACAGGTTATGATCTGTCCGAGTGATCTTAAGTCAGCAGTATAGATCAGATGGACATGAAAATATACATCCCTGGGAATATGTTCTTGGTAGTACAGGGCTCTTTAAATCCAGCAGACAGAGGCAAGATCTAGTGGCTGAATTAAATCAGGGACTTAAGGGTTTGGGGTTTTTTTTGTTTGTTTGGTTTTTTTAAGCAACTTATTTTCCAGTAAGGATTAGTTCAATAAAAAGTATAGAGGATAGCACATTTTTATTAATTATTTCAAGCACCACGTGCCAAGGCAAATGTTATTACAGTTTCATACTACATGCTAATTCTCTTGTTAAAGGACTTAACATTCCAAATCACAAACTTTGATCTACACAATGTCTTTCTCTTCTCTTTTAATAGTGACAGCCAGTGACTGTGATTCAAAAGAGAATGCGGAAATACTATATTACACCTTGAGTCAAGACTTCAGTATCACTTCTCATGGTACTATTTTTCCAGCAACGCAGTTAGACTATGAGCGACCTAACCATCTTTATGAGTTCATAATTATGGCTGTAGATAAAGGGGAAGAGCCGAAGACTGGGACAGCAACTGTTAGGATTCATGTTTCAAATGTCAATGATGAAGCACCTGAGTTCTCCCAGACAACGTAAATACATATTCTTAAAATTCTGTTATATTTATCTTTTACTGTTGCTTTTTTTATTTTGATTGTAAGGCCGATCATTGCAGGATGGTAACTGGCTTCGGTTCAGTCAAATCTCAGAGTTAGACTAACAAATGTGGGATGATCTTTTGACTCTGAGACTCTGTTACTACCAGTAAAAAAATCAAAACCACTTTAAGTTTGGTTCTTAATTTTAAGGTTTAGGCATACTTTCAATGTATAGTAAGACTTATGTATCTCTCTAGAGAGGGGTAGTATATAGACAGGTTTTTTTGACAGATCTTGCACTTCGTTTTTTGTCCAATATGTACTAAAAGAGGTGGTGCAGTAATTTCAGATTATACATTTCAAGAGGACCCCTCCACCACCAAAGGAAATCAAGCAGAAAAAGCAGGCAATTTAGTGTTGTCCTCAGCCCTCATCCAGGGTAGATGGTGGAATTTTGCCTTTTAATTAGTCAAGTTAAGCCTGGATAGAGTCAACAGTCTGCATCACTGGTTTATAATCGTTAAAAAAACCCACTTAGATCACACAATCCTAAATGGCCACTGAATTATAAAAACCACCAGCTAAATGTCGGTAAGTGGAGTTCACTTAATTACACTTAGTCCCATGCCCTACAAAACTGTACATTTATTTTTCTTTTTTTAAAAGCATCAGTAAGCATTTTTCTTCCATAGTTGGAGATCAGAAGCATCTGAAGCAATGTCAAAAGTACTATAAAATTGTATTTGCATTAAAGGCTTGGTAATGGAATTCCCTGTTGGCTTCTGTATCAGCATTCTACTCTTAAAAGTAGAAGTTGCTCAGAACAAAACCCAGGCAGAGGTTTCAGTGATGCTAAGCCTGTCATTTAGCTGTCTTAAAACTTTCTGACAGTCCTTATTTTATGTAAAGGTAACCTCTGGTTTCAAAATCTTGTGCCTTCCTTTCTTTCCTAAACATTGCTTAGGCGATACGGCTTGGAAAAGTTGATGTTTTATAAATTCTTATTGGATCTCTATGCATTTTAAAATACTAAACCAGATTAAGTTTCTTACTCTTCAGGTGACACCTATTTTTTGTATATTTATTTGTTTTAATATTCAGGGTAATTTAATATTTATCTTCTATCTGTTCCTAATTTTAATCAGAAATGAGTGATATTATTAAAGATGCTGTAAACATCTCTAACAAATTGGAAGCAGAAAACATAGTTTAAAAAAACCCCAACCCCCTGCCAGCCCTTATATTTAAAGTTTACTGAAGAATATGATTAAAATGAACATTATTTTAAATTACCAAACATTCACAAGTTTTTCTTTTCCCTTTGCAGTAGCAGGGAAACTGCTATTGTATATGTGTATAGATTGACATTGGAATTGAATTCAGCTCCTGGAATTCAAATTATTTCAAGTTTTTGTTTAACCAGGTCAACCAGGCTTTGATTTTGCTTTATCTTTACAATTATGAAAAACATCTTGATCCCAAAGATGAATTTCAGACAGAAATTTATTGAAGTTTTCTGTGAAGTAGATTAATCATGAACACCCATAAATTAGGTCCTGTTGAGAGACTCGTTTCAAATTAATGTTATGCTCTTTGGCAGGATAAAAGAAATCAAGGTGATGATGTTGTCCTTCTAGCCTTTTGTTTAAATAGATTTACAGTCCAGTATAAACTTATGATTCCTTACCACAAGCATTCTTTCATCAGTTATTCTGCATCTCAGTTATGAAATGCTTAAGGCTACTACTCTCTCTTTCATTTTGTCAGGTTTTACTTTCTCCTTTTTAAGACATCACTTCTGATGAGCTGAACTCTTCTGTCCCTGTATTTAATTTTCAAAATTATAAGAATTACTGTTCATTTGCCTTCCAGATGCAGAGTTAGGACAGTGTCCTGAGGGTTGTGACTGAGCTAAACCAATATAATTTACTTCTCTTACTCCAGAGCATATTAAATTGGGGGAAGAGAAAGCCGTCTCTATGAAGGTTTTGGTGAAAACACGCGTATGTAGACAGCAAAAGCTAAGGGAGAGGTTTTCTGTGCATCCATTTCCTTTTTCCTTGAAATTTTTCCTATTCTGGGTGTATGGAGAGTGGGTCCATAAGCACTCTGAACCCAGTGGCACGTATGTATTTTATCTCTATTGTTGGATACAGCCAACTGTAGTTCATTCTTACAACTGAGCGTTGGGATATCTACTACAGATGGGTCTGTAGTACGCTTAGCCTGGCCCGTGCTCAACCCAGGCAGATAAAATAATAAATATTTGGGACTTTGCTGAAGCAGGGGGCTTTTCTACCCCAGAGAGCATTATGCTTAGCTGATAATGCCTCTTAAAAGCTTACAATATTAGTGATGTGTCTGGACTTAAGAGATTTTTGTAAAACTAACATTATGTGCATCTCCTCCACATCTGATTCTCATCTTAGTCATGCTGGCGCAAAGACTACACTGAAAGCATTTTGACAGCTTGCGTCAGAAAGTGTGCTATAACAAACAATGCTTTAACTTAGCAAATGTTTGCTTTGATTCTGTGAATCATGCAACTCATTTTTTAAAATTAAAAAAAAAAAAAGTGAATTCTGAATTTAGCCCAAGTCTTGTTGCAAAGCTAAGCTTCAAAGCTTCAATACTGCTGAAAGTTTGCAGTGGAAATCCATGGGAGGTAGCAATAGAAAGACATGAATTGTTGGATAGATCATCAATACTATCATTTCACTGGTTAACAAAGAAGCATCTTATCAGTGTAATTGTATTAATAAATTACAAATCTCTGCAGTTCCCTTTGTACAGGTAGTCAGTAGGCGTTGTAAAACATAGTATTATTTTCTGTCTAAAATCATAAATGTGTTGTCATAATTTCTTTTAACAGCTACAGGAGTTTTGTTTCTGAAGAGGCAGGTCCAAACACACTGATTGCTACAGTTAATGCTGTTGACCCTGATGGAGATGGTGTGACCTATGATATTCTCTCTGGGAATCAAAAAGGAAACTTTGTGATTGACCCTGAGAAAGGTAATAATATATTTAGCTTTTTGCTGCTGCAGTCATAATGCTGATTCTGATGTGATGCAGCTTGAATCTGGTCTTCATTAGGTAGCAATTATAAAAACTGAATAGCATATGCTATTTTTGAAGCTAATACTAACCTAATGACATGTCTGTTTGCGTGGCAGTTGGCATGGAATGGCATGCAGGAAGGACATAGTGACCCTACCAGCTCAAGAGGCGAGTCGCCCTCTTAGAAGGAGCTTAGCTATGGTATCCACCCAGTGGAAAGCCATGTCCTCTGCACGTGGCAGAATGGATGTGGCAACCCAGACAGCACTCCCACAAAAACATGCAGCCATCCAGGTCTGGGGCTGCAGGGGGGTTCCAGAGCCTTTTGCTGGTAACACATGGCAGCAGTGGGGGTGTGACGTGTGACCAAGTGGACGATCTGCTCAGACTGCTGGCAGAGCTGTGAGAGGAAGTAGAAAGGTTAAGGAAATTGGCAGAGCTGTGAGAGGAAGTAGAAAGGTTAAGGAAATTCAGGGAGTCTGAGAAAGAGATAGAATGGTGGACCCCTGCTCTGCCCTCACTGAGACAAAAGTGGCAACAGCCACCAGAAAAACACAAGATGAAGGAGATCCTGTATCCTCCCCCCCGCCAGGCTGAAGGCAGTAGCTTAAAGGAGAGGAGTGAATAGTGTCAAGTGCATGCTTGGAGCGGCAGGCAAACCCCCTCCTTGCCCACCCCACCTTCTCAGGTGCCTCTATACAACAGGTATGAGGCTGTGGATGTGGAAGGCTAGTCAATGGAGGGTGTGGATGATGGTCCATCTTCACCTCAAGTTACTCCAGGGAAGGTTTAGATTGGATATTAGGAAAAATTTCTTCATGGAAAGGGTTGTGAAGCGTTGGAACAGGAGGTGGTGGAATTGCCATCTGTGGAGGTATTTAAAAGATGGGTAGATGTGGTGCTTAGGGACATGGTTTAGCAGTGGTTTCGGCAGTGCTAGGTTGATGGTTGGACTAATGACCTTAAGGGTCTCTTCCAACCTAAGTGATTCTGTGATTCACCAGAGGTGTTGCCAAGGTCAGAAAGGCCTACATCCCGTGTCATGACTACCTCCACGAGGAATAAAAGACGGGTTATAGTTGTAGGTGACTCCTTTCTTCAGGGAACAGAGGGTCTAATACACCTGACAGACCCTTCTCTTAGGGATGTCTGCTGCCTCTCTGGGGCCTGGGTTAAGGACATCACAGGGAAACTTCCAAGCCTGGTATGGCCCTCAGACTTCCCATTACTGCTTTTCCGTATGGGGGGTGATGAAGCCGTAATGCATAGTCCAAAGGCAATCAAAAGAGGCTTCAGACCCTGGGGATGTCTGGTAAAGCAATCTGGAGGACAGCTTATTTTTTCCCCTTTCCTTCCAGCTGAGGGCAGTGACATTGGAAGAAACAGACAGGCCCAGTCTATTAATGTGTGGCTCTGTCACTGGTGTCACTGACACAGTTTTGGGTTTTTCAATAATGGGATGGCCTACATAGTACCAGGCTTGCTGGCCTCAGGTGGGATTCACCTTTTGGAAAGGGGGAAGAAGAGGGTCTTTGCTCACAAGGCAGGGGGCATTGGACAGGGCTCTGAGCAGCCTGATCTAGTTGAAGATGTCCCTGCTTATTGCAGGGGGGTCAGACCTTTAAAAGTTCCTTCCGACCCAAACTATTCTATGACTCTATATTTAAAAACTGCAGGAAAAAGACGCAATTATTCTAGGCTGTCTTGTAATATTAAAAAAAGTTGATTCATTTTCCTAAAAGCTTTGTATAATTGAACTGTCTTGTTCATTGTTTGCTTTCAGTCAGTAATTTAATAGATAACAGGTAACTTAATAGACAGTAACTTAATAGAGAACATTACTGTTGATTACAGTGTGACATTCCAAAATGTCCAACAAGGATTGGACTAATCTTTAATCTAAGAAACTAGTTTCAAAGTCGCAGCAAGAAAGGGCTGCTCTACAAAATAAGGTGAAATGAGAGTCAAGAGTTGACAGCAAGGCAGGCAGGGGCAAGGATTTCCCAGCCACAGACCACCATCCTGAGCAAGAATGACCCGTGATACAACCCTGGTTCATCCAACAGTTCAGTGGTCACCAGACAGATGGGCAGTGATGAGGCAGGTCTCAGGTCGAGCTGGGAAGCCAAGTCAGCAAGACAGCATCAGGGTCAGCAATGTACATGGCCAGGTACAGCGCGCCCCTGGGGAGCTCGGGAAAGGACCTGAGCTTAAGCACAGCTCCCGAGACGTGGGGCAGAGGTCACAGACAAGGCTTGTGACAACTGTCTCATCCAGGGTTAGCCGACTGCATAGTGTTGGAGCTGGCCTTGAACATGGGCACCCAAACCCCGGGAGGAGGAGGAACCGAGTTTGCAAGGCCTGTTGGTGCACTCAAAGCTTGACATCCACCTGCTGCAATTAACCAAATATACTATTAGTACTCAAATAGCCATGTGAGGAGAAAAAGCAATAGGATAACATTTCTGACTGGAATAGTTTTCTTTGTGCAACTTTTCCAATAACTCAGTTTTAACTGGTCTAAAGTGGACATTTGGATTTTTAGATGAGGCTTTTTTCCCCTTGTGCTTATGTCTATGTCCCAGTTACGCGTGTGCGAGCAACCCCTTAGCTGCATTTACTTGTGTTGTACTGACACAAAATGATGCATTTGTAGGTAAGTGTGTTTTTCATTCAAGGACAAAATCATTCACTTGAGCACTCTTATTTAGCCAAGAATACTGCGTGTATGAGGGAAAAAAGGTGTGGAGAATAATTCGCAGTTTAAGTCATTTGTTCTGAAATAACAGGTTTTGTACATTTTAAAATTCTTTTCAGCAGTCACATATTTTTAAAAGCCCAAAGGAAAAAAGCTCTTAACACTGATGTCCCCATTTAAATAAAAAAAAAATTAAAAATGCGCAAACACATATCATCTGAGTAGGCTGACATATTGCTTTAAATTAATAGGATTTATTTGCTGTTGATTGCTTGAAAAAACAAAAAAGGATGTTTTGATAGAGAAACAGGAACCAAGTTGAAATCCCATTGAAGGACTGTAGTAACTTAATTAACTTCAGTTAAACTACTTTGTATTTAACCTATTTTGAAGTGCAATCAAAATCTGAACTTGTACTTTTCAAAGCACAAGTGTGGAATATATAGGAAGGAGTAAACTGTCCTAGGTTATTCCTTCTCTTTATTTCACAGAATTCACTTAACATGAAATATTAATTTCAATGCAAATCATGTTTTTGCAGTATTAATGTTAAATTCTGAAATGTTCCAAAAAATATGGTCTCTGCAGGTAACTTGCAAGTGTTGAAGCACGAACCTGAATTTATTGAGAACTCCTTTTATCGTTTCTGACTTAAAAATAGAGTTGTATGTTCCAATAGTTAATTTTCTAAAGATACGTTGGCACTTGAAGAGGAACAGTGGTTTAAAAAAGTGTCTAATTGCCACAGGGGTAGTATATCTGATGCTTCTGAAATTCTTTAAGTGCTCAAAGAATCTTAACATTTGATTGATAGCGTCTCTTAGGATTAGCTCTATAGTTTTAATACAGATCCTCATGTGTATGTACTTGTATACTTTTTTTACCAATTAATTTTTCTTGTCTTTGAAATTTAATTTTAGAAACATTAGGGTTTTTTTTTCAAAGCGCTTTTGGGCTTTTGTTGCTTAATAAACCAATAAAGCTTCATACAGTTGCTTGCAGCAGTTTCTTTTCAGAAATGGTGTCAGGGGAATAGTCTGTACTCCCTTGGAGCAGAAATGCCTAGGTAAAGTGGAGATGTGTCAAAAAGAATTGCTTCGGCTAAAACAATACATTTGCAAGCAAAGTGAGTGACACTCATGCTGTGACAATACTCTGTTGTAATGACAATGGCTATTATGCCTGATGAATAACAGAGGTGATTGATGGATGATGGAGCAAAAGAATGACAGCTTCTTACTGCATGGTCTCGGATAGCTGTAGTCTCTTTCGCTTTTGTGCCAAATCTTTCATGCATCTTTCTCTGACAGTGCCTTTGTGTCCTATCCAGCAGGGTGTATCATTTGGGGCACTTGGGAGAGCAGCGAAATAGAGGTTTCTGAGGATATGCCTATGTAGCTAAATACTGCTGTGGTTGTGCTGCAGGAAGGTAAACTTGTAGGAGTTTCAGTTGAGCTACCATTGATAGCTACAGCAGTAGACGTGGCGGCAGCTGCTTCATGGCTCTAGTGATACAGGAACGTAGCCAGGCTCCATCGTGGGGCTGGTGCAGGTTAAACAGAAGTCTGCCACAATGTCTCTCTGTATTTTTTGTTTTGCTTCATTTTTTCTGCAGCAGATAGACTAGAGCTAATATGTGCGGGTCAGCTGAGTTGTAGCTGTTTTCTCTTTTAGCTCTGTAGGCATACCTGCAGACAGCAAACCTGTGATGCTGTCTTAATTTTGTTTTAGTATTAGTCTGCTGTAAAAATATCATAGTTCAATTAAACTCTAGCAGCCTTGTGGTTTATTGGTGAACGGGTAAACCAGAATGGTTTGTTGTCATCCTTACTAGTGAGAAGAATAACAGTAATTGGTTAATGTAATAAAAAAATAAAACCTCACAAGCTATTATTGTTTTTACAGGGCTAGTTAGACTTCGTTCAAGTCCATTTCCTAAGCTGCAGGGGACAGAGTATGTACTTAATGTCACAGCTACTGATGATAACGCCTCCGGAGGGCCCCGTTCTCTTACAAGTACTGCCCAGGTGGTTGTGAAAATTGATGATGTCAACAATAACAAACCTGTCTTTCAGAAGGTAAATATATGAGACCATCTGTATTAGACTCTGTGACTAATCTTTAAGACTGTGTTGTCACTGCAAGTGATACAGCAGATGAGCCATTCAAGAAGTGGTCTGCTTTTGCCTCTCTTGGAGTCCTGATGGCGCTGTTTTCTTCACTTTTTTCCTCCCTAAGACTTACAGGATTTGTTCTCTTGTGGCAGAACAGCTCCTGTGAGCACTCTCTCTTCCCTGACCAATGCCATCTATCTCTGGCATTTTAGGAGATAAGGTTGAGCAAATAACTTTTGGAGGTTCAGTGTGACATATGTGAGGAGGAATTGATAGGTACATGCAGCGGACTTGTTCCATAGTATTCCAAAATACCTCTCTAAATTACATAGGCTTCTTTTGATGATTGTATGCCTGGGACTGATGAAAGAGAGAAGAATGAAAGTGTTTTAGCTTAAGTTGTAAAGTACTGTAGAAAATAAGTGCTGGAATACATTTTCAGAATGTTAATTCATATGAAAGTTCTATGGTCTTAAATTTTCAAGTTTTGTGCTGATGGCTAAAATGTTGATGAGTAATGCTGTGTATTTTGAAAAGTTAGTGACTATTCATGTCAGTCTTGGAAACTCTTTGTAATTTGTCCTTGACAAAGTTACTTTGTGTAGAAATCCCTTTTTGACCAAAGCAATTCTGTGGTTTGGGAAGTGTATGCCCTCTTTTAAATAAGACTTTTGCTAATATAGAAAAATATTTGCGTTTGGAAAATTATACAACTGTAACTTTTTCTCCAAATATTTTCATTAGTTGGAAGTGTTCAGTGGCCTCATGTTGTGTGTTGTTCCTATAACTGCAAAATAGTAAGTGAAGTCTGTAAATTAACCATGGTACAGATAGAACATTAACATCAGTGCATGTGAATGTCAGTGTAGCTATATCTTTTTTTATTTTTTTTCCCCTCTAGTATATATTTAAGTCAAATGGCATGGTAAGTCCTTGATTTTTCTTTTTTCTTTTTTTTTGTTTTCCTCCTCTCTCTTAGTGTCAATATTATCGGGAACATGCTTCTGTATTGGAAAATCAGCCTTCAGGGACAGTTGTATTGCAGGTTGAAGCCACTGATGCTGATGAAGGAGCCAATGGTATAGTGAAATATGGCTTGATGCACAGAGGTAGTGTCCTACCAGCATTTAGTATTCATCCTGACACAGGTAAAGCGAATATCAGAACTGATACTGGAATATAGAAACCACTTTGTTACATTGATGGAAAAAAAGCTTAAATCAAACCAGACTTTGTGCTTTTTCACTGAGTTTTTTGATAGCAGGCAAAATATAAAATGTATTAACTACATGAACAAATATTCTCCTTTAGGTTCATTCGTGTCCAATACTGAACTAGAACTGATGTTTTCCCTGAAATGTGGAAGTTCTGATGTGTGAAATAACTTGTGTGGTTTTGTAACTAGATTTAAAAAACCCCACCATATTTTAAGTGCACTTTATCTTGCAGTGTTGCTAATGGCATATAAATGATTTATCCAAATGATAGTAGTCCTACAAACAACAAAGAGACAAGTCTTGGAAGGCCAAAGCTAAATTCAGGGTGAAACTTTGGAGCATAAAAGACATGAAACGTGTCTTTGCCCCATACTTACTGCCTTCAAAAGAAATATTTTTTTATAAAATCATTCTCTTTAAGTTAGTTTGGTACTTATCTTCATTTTCTGAAGTTAGGTCCCATTGTGTGTAGATGTATGTATGAAGTTTCTATCTACCTGAGCAAGTACCATTTAAGCTGAGATTGTTAAATCTTGTGATTGGGTCCTTGAACCCAAAGTTCATGTTATAAGTGTATTTAACTATTGCAGTGTAGCTCAACATATTGGCAGACAAAGAAACATCTAAATGTAGAATATTGTCAAATGCATAGTATTTTAACTCTGATATTTAATTTATTTTCAGGAGTTCTGACAACTCTTCAGATATTTGATCGAGAAAAACAGAGGGAATATCCTATCACTGTGACAGCAACAGATCAGGCAGCGGAACCACTCATTGGAATATGTCAGATAAACGTTATCATCCTGGACCAAAATGACAATGATCCCAGATTTGAAAACACCCACTATGAATGTAATTGAGAGTCATTGGATAGAGTTTCAGTGCCCTGAGTGTGAGCTTACCTGACGTCTAAGATTTTTGGATTTTGTCTTTCCTGGCAGTAGACCTTGTGACCAGCTACGTGATTGCAGCCAGAGATGCACTTAATTAATTGCAGAATTGTTATTTTGTGTAATGTGCCATGTAACAAGTACAGTCTTGACGTGTAGGCCTTCCTGTTGTTACAGGAAAATTCCTTGAAACAATAGCCATGTCAGTATCTTTCTTTACCTGAGTATGCCAGCTGTCTGTGGTGTTACACAGATGTGAAAGCTGTAATAATCATGTGAGTGTGCAGCACTGAGTACTAGCTGTATCCTTTGTTTTCTGATTAATAGATTTTTGTCATAACTTTTGAGTATGTACTTTTCCTTTCCCCATTTGATTTTCATCATTCTTCATTGTTTGTTGTTTTGCCTTTCCTTCTCAGTTCTTCAAAAAACCCTTCCTGTTTATAGATAAGCACCCAGAGGCATGTATGAGAGACATAAAAAAATGAAGACTGATAATTCTCAGATATACAATGCAGATCTTAGAAAGTACATTCTGACAATGTGTTCCTTTTGTTCTGGTTTTATGCAAGAAATTAAAATTCCATTTATGTATATTTCATACAGAGCAATTAGTACCTTAGTAAAAATATAAGACAGAAAAAAAGTAGTATCTTATGAGAAATGAGAATTACAGGTTATGAATGTGATAACATGAAGTTCAAATATGATCTATAGCTCTGGAGCAATATCAGCTCTTTAAAATACTCAGCTTGATTTTTATGGCCATTGTTCCAAGGAATATAAAGTTATAGCTTCCGTACATTATTACTTTAATATTACTTCATTTCTTCATAAGATGATCATGCTACTTTAGTGAATTAATGATCAGCTTGAAATATCATTTCCTTACATTAGATTTCCTAAGAGAGGACACAAGAGTTGGGACCAGCTTGCTTCGTGTTGCAGCCCATGATGATGACTACAGCTCAAATGCTGCCATTACATATTCAATAGCAAATAAAGAACCAAATTATTTACAGATTAATCCTGCTACAGGCTGGGTGTTTGTGAACCAACCCATATCTCAGGTATGGCACTTGCTTTCCTTTTTAAGCTGGCTATCTCAATATATCCTGGGAGGGACTGAGGTTATGAGTTTTTCTTTACCTCCATGTTACCCCTTCACACTGAAGGATCAATACGTCATATTTAAATTAAACATGAGTCTAAGGCTTTTAGCTGATGAGTTCATTGACTGTGAATTGCATCTAAGCCAGTCCTGCTTTCAGCTGGAAAGTAGCAGCTGAAAAGAGCTTGTTCTTCCCATTTCATTAGCTTTGGCACATTAATACGAAGTACTGGAGGGCTGAGACCATAAGCAGGGGAACAAGAACCCAGGTGTAGGACTTCACTGTGTTAACAGGCAATGAGTTAAGACACAAAGCTGAATGTGAAAGAGTGTGAAATTTTGATTCTGATACAGATTCCCAACTTGATACATTAGTCATGCCTGGTGGGCTAAGCATAGTTATCCCTCAGGAAGGTGAAAGCATAATGAACAAAATTGTTGCACGTAATTATCTAAAATTTATCATTTCAGCCATTTCTAAATACCTACGTAAGCACTTTGATATTTTCAGACTTGTGAAGTAATCTGTGTTGAAACAAAAATATTGTTATAAATGTCAATCTTTAAATACCTATTAAATATTTTTAATATTGAAATTTAACTTCTAAGTAACTGACACACAGAAGTTTGGTGAAGGTGTATCCTTTCAATATATTTTTTTTATTGAATCTGAGAACCCTAACAAAAACTGTTGAGAGGTAAGCTTAGGAAGTCAGGGGCTCCACAAAGTGGGGTTTTTTGGTTTTGTTTTAAACTTTGTGTGAAATTTGCTGAGGTTTATTGAGAGAAACAGCAATGTTTTCAAGTAATCTTAAGTAAAGCAAATTGCAACTGTGCACCTACTTCGTATTCTGAGCTCAGAATTATGCAGTTGTGGATGTTTTCCTTCTGTGCAGGTTTTCTTAAGTATGCCTTTAATTTTATGTATTCATTTATTTTGGAAAAAAGCAGCTCATTGGAGCCCTGATCAAAACCCTCTGTAACGAACCCTTTTTTACTGTTCAGAGGTCATCTATAATTCGAGAGATTATTGCTACAGATGGAGGTAATAGGAGCAGTAAAGTTGAACTTGTAGTAACTATTACCAGCGCGAAAAACCAGCCTCCACAGTGGGAAAGAGACAGCTATGAAGTTGTTATTCCAGAGAATACTACACGAGATGCAACAATTTTGGTAAGGCTGGGAGAGACTCATTTGGTTGTGTATAGCTCTAAAGCTATAGCGTAATGGAACGTTGCTTATTTGCTTAAGTGTAGCGAGCTTTTATAACAATTTTATGTATTGCAGGGGCCAATGATTTGTTATGAGTTTTCTTTCAGAAATGTGAATGGTAACCAGCATTTTTGATCTAATTTGTATTTGTGCAACCACTATTTAATTTCCTTCCCATTTGGACAACACTATAGGTGTTCCAATTTTTTGAATGCTGCTGCGTTACCTGAGGTGATTATTGGGCCTAAAGTACTTAGAGTTGTTCACTTCGATTGCTTGGAATGAGTAATCCAAACAGCTTTATGCATATATTTAAGATAAAAGTGTCAGTAACCAAACATGTAATGACTGGTAACCTTTGGCTGCAGCTGTTTGTGGCCTGGAGATGTACAAGGCAGGGTTAAGATTTGATATCAGGAAATTCTTCCTCTAGTGTTTTCACTTGAAAGTTGAAGATCTGGGAGAGTCGATACACACAAGCTTTTATAAATGTTGCTGTATTTATAAAAGTGTTGATTATGCAAATTTTTTGAACTGTGCAGACAATCAAAGCAACTTCTCCCCTTGGTGATCCCCGTGTGACTTATAACCTAGAAGAGGGACTTGTTCCGGAGACCAACATGCCAGTCCGTTTCTACCTGACTCCAAACAGACATGATGGTTCTGCTTCAATTCTGGTAGCTGAGCCGCTAGATTACGAAACAACCAAGAGCTTTTTGCTGAGGATTCGAGCACAGAATGTTGCTGCAGTTCCTCTGGCAGCATTTGCTACGGTCTATATTAATGTAACAGGTGTGTAAGCTGTTCAGTGATGTTATAGCATAACCATAGTTATTTTTTTTCCCCTTTTTTCTTTAAAGTTTTACAATTTTCTCTTGATGTGCTCTTTTTGATGTTTTAGATGTCAATGATAATGTCCCATTCTTCACTTCATCTATTTACGAAGCCTCGGTAACAGAGGGAGCTGCTGTTGGGACATTTGTCATTCAGGTCTCTGCCACAGACCTTGACCTTGGTCAGAACGGTGAGGTAAGAAAGTGGGGGACCTACGTCTCCCGTGATGAAAGATATGGAATAACTTCTGTATGAACGATGGCTAGATAGACTAGAAGTCTTCAACCTAGAAAAAGGATGACTAATAGGGAAACATGAGATAAAATGAAGTAAATGACACATTTCTCTGTCTTGCCATATGAAAAATGCAACTAAAACTAGTAGGTGTGAGACAGAAAACAAGAAATATTTATATAGCCTGTAGTTCAGGTGAAAAACTTGCTATAAAATGCTCTGGGTTGGAAGGGTCTACATAGACTTACAATGTAATTGGATAAATTAATGGAAGAATAAATGTGTTAAAAGCTTCTGTGAGTTGTAAATTGTTGGGGGCTCTGAACACTGAATCCTTAGAAAATACGTCAAGTTAGCACCAAAAGTGGAGGTATTCATTACTGTTTTTAAAAATTACAAATAGGCATATCCTTAGAACTAGAGTGCAAGCTGAAGTCAAGTGCACCAAAACATATATATAATAGAGACTAACTAGAACCTGGTCCATGATGCTGAGCAAGTTCAAATTCAACACACCTGTGGCTATTATATTAGTACTTAGGATCTTTAGCTGAGTTTGAATGCTGTTGCATGAGCATTGTGCAAACATGAACTAGTAAACTTGGGAACTGATTAGACAAGACAAATTTATTTCCATTTACACATTGGCAGTCAACATGTAAGGAAGTTACTTGACTCTAAACTAGATTGCTCAAACTGACAGTTGTACTCAGTCTTGACCCTGGTCAAATTCTCAAATGCAAGCCTATTCTTCCTCTCTTTAAGTACTTAGTTGTGAACTATCCAACGAAAGGAAAGTGCAGATTAATAACTTGGTTTTAATCCTTTAGATAACTTACTCCCTGTTACGTGACAGTGGTGGAGACTACACATATTTTCGCTTGGACTCACAGACAGGCTCAATATACACTGCCTCAGTGTTTGACAGAGAGAAGAAGGGGTCCTATCTCCTAGAAGTCAAGTCGATAGATGGCTCGGAATCAGCTCGACCTGGAAAACATGGGAAGCCAAACTCTGGTAAGAGATAGATGTCTGTGACAAGCTTGATTTTACCTGGATTGGTCTCTGCAAACAGAAGCTCTGAAATGCAAGATTAAATGTTAATTTCCTTTTTTTCAAGTGTACGTGTGAAAGAATGCCTGGTGGTTTGTTTTGGGTGTGTTTTTTTTTTCCTGTTTGTGCACCAGTTGTGTCAGAGCTGGAAGATATATTTTATATGATGATCAGGCAAGTTTTTTGTTCTGAAATTAAAAGAAAATTAGGACTTCATAGTTAGAGTTTAGAGAGTATTTCCTACCTAGCAAAGATGCACCCGTTATCCGTAGGATGCAGATCTTTGGGTAGCGGAGGTGTTTCTCAGAGCAGTGCATATGGTACTGTATTCAGTCAAAAGTAATTATCAATTATAAAGCAAGAAAGTTCAAGACAGAAAATCCCATTCTCAGTTGATGGCTATGCTTAAATAAAGACATAAAATTTGGCTTTTGTGGCTTCAGGACAAAAAGTTATGACTAAAAACTGTACAATTGCCATATTAGGCATCAGTTATTCACATATTATCTGTTTAAACAAATTGGATGTGACATTCATTTCGTATCCAAGTGATTTTGAGTAATGTTGGTATATATATTGTCCACAACCCTAAGGGTTTGTTTCTGTATTGTCTGCATATTCGTCTTCATTTAATGTGCAGCTAGACAGTTTAAAGAATTGTAGCTGACAGAAGTGACACAGCTGAGTATTTTAATCTCTTGTTTCTTGTCTCTCTAGACACAGCCTACGTGCGCATTTTTATCAGCGATGTGAATGATAACAAGCCTGTCTTCATTCAAAGTGTCTATGAAGTAAACGTGGATGAAGACCAGGATGTGGGCTCGACTATCATTACAGTCAGTGCTAATGATGAAGATGAAGGTAAATTATTGGAATTCCCCATAGCTGTGTCTGAAATATTAATGAGTTAATTTCAGCATACTGAGACATATTTAGCAGTGTTAAAAAGGAACATGTCTTTTTGTCTCTAGATTTTAAAACTTCTTTAAGTGTGAACTGATCAGACGTGAACATTAGTTCCTAACGGAGCTGCGAGGCATAAGTCAAATAACTCTTATTTTAGGAGGCAATGCATTAATGTAGGATGATGGGGAATAATTTCTGTGCCAGCAAATACAAATTTATGATAGATTATATCGTTTTCTTACAAATGAGCACCAAAAAAAAAAAGTCCTGGTTAACTAGAATGAATCAGACTGGATTTCAGTGAGATTCACTGGCTTTCTGTATGGACAGTATAGCTGTCCATATTCTTTATTTTTTTGGTCCACATGCTCATATTTGAAACTGGACTTCTTAAATGCATGTGGTGAGTCTTAGCTATGTTGCTTTATCTATTGCTTTATCAGGAATTCAGCCATAAGTCATATAAAACTAAGTACATAACTAGTGCTCATAAATGAGGGAGGGAACGGTACAGACTTCCATCTTATGGCCGTGGTGCACTTTGTTGCATGGTGAAACCACACATTTTTTGTTGCCCAAGTCCCAGAGGACTGTTCTGTCAGCATGTCTGTGAAGTGCAAGTACATCCTGGCTGCTTTTGATTCCCAACCCACTCAAGGAGGTTGATGCAAATACGGCTAGGTTGTACTGAAGAAGGACTTACCTACTCAAGGAACTTTTAGTTTATTACTTAGGCTGTCTGTAAATCTACTCTATAGTGTTGGATCAGGGGACCTGATGTGATGGACATACAGCACTCCATTTCTGTCCTCTTAATAAAGTAAATAATCAAAGATGTAGCCATGAAAGAAGGGGAGAAGAATGGTAATGTGAAGGTAGAGCTTGCAGAAAGGGTAAGGGTCTTTACAATCTAAAACCATCGGCAAATTGGTACTGCGCCTGAAATTTTGAGAAGTTCTGTTAGGACTGTCTCCTCTGTCTCCTCTTGATACATAATTATCCTGTTTGTTGGTGAAGTTTATACATAAATGAATGTGGGTGCAGAATAGTTCTATGGTATTAAGTACTTAATGATAACTCATTCTTACAAGCTGGATGTTGGCAAATAAGAATTTCTTTTTGGTCCCATAGCCTTGGCCAGTCATATTCATCCTTCAGTGAATCTGAGGGATCATAAGTAAAAGCAGAATTAATACCTAATTGCAAAGACACATTTTGTAATTAGACACAAATTACAATTGGACATACCAGAATTGAGAATGCTGATAAGTAATCTGACACAGCTGTACGTTTAAAAAGATCACAGAACTATAATACCAAAAATCGGTTATCGTGTGATTTGTACTTCATTTTAAAATGCCATGTTTTAATCTACTTCAAGAAATGTCTGTTTTCTGACGCTGTTGGTAATTGACAGGAACAAATGCTAAATTACGGTATCAGATCACAGCTGGAAACACGGGAGGAGTACTTGATGTAGAACCAGAAACAGGAGCCATTTTTATTGCCCAACCACTGGATTATGAAGAAACAAAAATGTATGAGATTCACTTGTTGGCCTCTGATGGGAAATGGGAAGATTATGCAGTTATCATCATCAATGTCATGAATAAAAATGATGAGACTCCAGTTTTCTCTATCAATGAATACTATGGAAGTATAATTGAGGAACCGGATGGGTTACCAGTCTTTGTGCTTCAGGTAGTATATGCAGTTTCAGAGATTATAATATATCAAAGAAAGAGCACAGATTACTCTAGTACAATTATGTTAATAATAATCCAGCACAGATATATTAATGAAATTTAGTTTTACTGAGTTTTGTTGTCAGTGGAAGAAGAGAAATAGGCTTTTATGGAAAAGTAATTACAAAGATAGTGAGAACAATAAGCAGGATTGATCATCTGTGATCCTGAAAAGGAAATCATTAATGTTTTAAAGTAGCTATAAGAATAGCATAATGTTATACCTCTAAAAATATGAAAAAATTATTATTTTAGTATTAGAATATCTACATTGTTATTGTAGTGCAAAGCGTATTTATCTACTCTGAATTGTCACTCAGCCAGCTCTCATTTGCCATTCATCTGGCACGCAGATATTAATAGCATGTCATATACGTTTGCTTGGACTCCTATAGACTGTAGCAGCATGTGGGATATAATACAATTGTTGCGTATTTTATAATTTCTTTGTCTTTGTTTTCAAAACAGGTGATGGCAAATGATCCTGATGGAAATGTGGATGAAGGACATTTGAGATACTCACTGCATGGGCATGGTGCAGCTGATATTTTCACAATAGATGAGAAAACAGGCAGCATTTACTCGCACAAGATGCTGGATCGGGAAGAGAGAGCACTGTGGAGATTTGTTGTATTGGCTACTGATGAAGGCGGAGAAGGACTTACGGGATTTGCTGATGTAATTATTAATGTGTGGGACATAAATGACAATGCACCCATGTTCCCATGCATGCCTGATGATTGCAATGGGAGTGTCTTTGAGAATTCTCCTGCAGACACATTAGTCATGGAGATGCGTGCAGTTGATCGTGATGATCCAAATGTAGGTCTTAATGCTGTCCTGACTTACAGGATAACAGAGAATGTCAAAAATGAGTTTGGTGCTGACATGTTTAGTATCAATCCAGATACTGGTACAATTCATGTAGCGGGGGGAATGCTAGACAGAGAAAGGACTGAAAATTGTTTTCTTACTGTTGAAGCAAGAGATGGGGGAGGGCTAACAGGAACTGGCACTGCCACTATCTGGATTGCAGATGTCAATGATCATGTACCTAAATTCACAAAAGAAACGTGGCAGGCAATAATTCCTGAAAACAGTGCTGTTGACTCAGAAGTTCTGCAAGTTTGTGCTACAGATGCAGATGTTGGGGAAAATGCTGACTTAATATTCAGTATCATCGGGGGCGACCCAGATGAGAAGTTTTATATTGAGAATGACAAAGAATGGCAATGTGCCACTATTCAACTGAAAAAGGAATTGGATTTTGAGAATGCACGTGAAAGGCAGTTTAATCTTACTATTACAGTGGAAGATCTTGATTTTTCCAGTATTGCAACGTGTGTGATTGAAGTTGAAGACTCTAATGACCACAGCCCGGTTTTCCTTTCTCAGTTTATTCAGACAAGCCCTTTCTTTGAAAACCTGCCTGTAGGTACTACAGTAACCACAGTGAGAGCTACGGACAAGGATTCTGGTTTGAATGGGAACATTATATATTCTATAAAATCAGATTCGGATCCTATGACACAGTTTGTGGTTGACCAACATGGTCACGTGATCGTGGCAAATACACTAGATCGTGAAGTCATTCAAAAATACAGTTTAATTGTACAAGCTTCAGATCAAGGGACACCGGCCCGTATCGGAAGCGTAACAGTTTTGATTAACTTGCTTGATGTTAATGACAATGGGCCAAGGTTTGAGGCACCATACATGCCTGTAGTTTGGGAAAATATATTGAGGCCTGAAATAGTGTATATGAACCATACATCAAAACTACTTCATGCATTTGATCCAGACAGTGAGGAAAATGGGCCACCCTTTACATTTTCGTTGCCACCAGATTATCAGAATTCTTTGGATTTTTCTCTTACTGATAACAGAAATAACACAGCAACTGTAACTGCTCTGAGGTCCTTTGACAGAGAAAAGCAGAAGGTCTTTCACCTGCCAATAGTTATAACAGATAGTGGGATTCCATCTATGAGCTCTACAAACACTCTGACTATCACGATTGGTGATGAAAATGACAACTGCCATGAATCTGGCCATAAAGAAGTCTATGTGTACAGTTACAAAGGTAAGTGCTATCTGGATATTATATCAGATTCATGAATATAGCCCAGTTTCATATGTAATTTCTCTCTTGCAGTTCTCAATTTGTTTTGTTTTTTTTTTAAATGGTTTACATATTTTGAAACTGAAACCCCAATTCTGTAAACTATATTAAATGGAATGAGTAAAGTATATTTGCAAAGCTCAGACCCTAGTGTGTAAGAGATCATCTACTAAAAACCTGTTAGCTGCAAACAAGTATATATTGCACTTGCAGAAAAAGCAGTATTTTTATGAACCAATAAAATCTATTTTCCATTCACTAGCTTTCACAGAGGAAAAGTTTCTTGTACACGCACACGTGATTTGGAAAGTATCTGACCCTGAGAGATCTAGAGATGAGAATAGCAGAACTGAAGCAACTTAGAGAAACAGTGGTTCATAGATGAGCCCTATGCAGAAATTGTAGACCAGTCCTACCTGTGCTGTGGCAGCCGCAGTGTGGCTGAGCAGGATAGAAATCTTGAGGAGGAAAGTTTTCTGTTGGCAAGAAAGGATCTGAGAGAAAGCTGGGTCAGTGGTTTTTTAGGAAAAGAATAATCTTTGATGTGCAATAAGTCGCTGCTTCCTAGAACATATAGTCTTTGAACTGGGGAAAAAAAAAAAAGAAAAAAAACCAAAACAGAAAGAAAAAAGATGCTGTTTGGATGTGTTCAAGTGGTGCACAGTACCTAGTTTGAGAAATACCAGCAGGAGAGTTGCTGTGTGGTAGCAGCTACAGTACTATGAGATTTAATGTTGTAGTGAGAGACAGCAGAGCAAATGCATCCATTAAGTGAATGCTTTACATTTTCTCATCAGAGTGGTTTAGCAGAGGATGATCAGTTTAATAATATTTTCTAAAATTTGTCTTGAATTTCTATTACTGTCGTTTTTTCCTCAAATTACTTGTAAACCTTGACCTTAAACTAGTCCTGGTGGTCCTTATTAAGCATGGTTTATTACGCCTTTCCCCAAAGATTTTATTCCAGATAGACTTGGCTATATCTCAGTTATCATTGCAGTAGTAGAATTTTTGATAAATAATAGAGAATATTAATCTTCAGAAGGTATTTTTGCAATGAGATATTTTAGCTAAATTCAGTACACCTAAATTTAGAAGAAGATGTGACCAAATCCTACCATGCAAATAAGAGAATGTAGTTTCTAGGGTGGATTTGCTCCAGATTTGAACCTTAAAAATTTCCCGTGTTACTGGGTCTTGGCTGTGGAATTCAAAGGTCTCCTTTCCCTGGAGTTGCTCTTCTTGCTATTTTAGAACAGCTGTTTGGATGTTTCACTTCTGTGACAGCTCACAAGGGCCTGAAAGAAGGGCCAAGAACTGGCACAGCTTGCTGGCTTCTTGCCCATCTCCTTTTTTTCTCAGTCATGTCTCTCTCTCCCAGCTGCACCCCACAAGATCTCTCCCTCTTTTGCTGGATTCCACTGGTCTGCCATTTGAAATAGTAGAGTAACAATGAAACATTTGGGGATTAACTCCTGATGGGACGATTTTTTGTTTTGTTTTGTTTTTCATATGAAAATTTTATATAGATTTGTATTTATGTACGATTGTGTTGTTTTGTATTGTTTTCAGTTTTTCTTCTTTCATGTGAAATCCATAGTGTACCCACCTTTCCAGAACTGGCAGACATCATATGACAGTCTGTGCATTATTTTAAGAATCTTGGATCATAACCATCACCAAATTGAGCAGGAATCTGAAAATAGTAAATGCAGTAATGAACACTGCAGAATATAAAGTGCAGTGAAAAGCAAAAATTAAATGCAGATTTATTATAATTTATCTCAACAGGAAAATGGTCAACAACAATGCTTGGGGAGGTGTTTGCACCAGATCAAGATGACTGGGACAATAAAACATTTCTCTCTGAAGGAAAACTGCTCAAGTGAGGATTGTATTTGTGTCAAAATGAGTAATATTTATGCTTCTGTAATTATTTTACTCACCAGCTATTTCTCCGTGCTCAGGATATGTATAAAGCCAGGGTTATTGAGTGTATTAAGGAATGTACCTTCTGAAAACTCTTTTTCTTTTTCACTTAGGTAATTAGGTATTAAGAAATTAACACATGAAATGTTTTTTCCAAGACAATGCAGGAACACGCCGTGATGTTGATTAGATGTCATCATTAATTTATTTTAAAATGTGCGTTCCGTATGATCTAATTATGAAATAGGCAGAGTTTTTAATACTTGCCGTCAAATGTTGATGGAATATAAATCCCAAATTTAAAAGGGTGGAATGGAATAATTTCATCCAAAGTGGAAGGGAATTTGGTGATTTCTATTGATGGCCAAATTTACAATTGCATGCAAAACCCATGCCTCTTAGATTAGTGGAGTTTTTTTCTGTCAATTGAAATGTTGAACTGGATCTTTAATTCCTACTTATACATAATTTGTTCATATCATAAAGTGAGATGGTATACAGAATAATTGTATGCTGTTCAAAGTACAGAGAATGGATGTGAAAATAAATGTGAATTTTTGTCTGCACTGTGAATAAGAGTTTAAAGGCTTTACGTAGCCCAAAATTAAAGACTGACTTTATGTCTGTCAGCAGCCCCTGGGCCTGTTTCCATATTTAGAGGTTACTGTTCCGTGATAGTGGTCATGGAATATTTCCATAAATACTAATTACTGTCCCTTTGAGGTGGCAAATGAAGATGCTATTAGAGATTTCATACAGACTTATCCTGTTCCAGATGGATAAATGTGGATAAATCTGGAATGTCTTTGGGTGGTTTTGTCACTTTCTATTACTTGTCTCATAGACCTGCCCACGATAACTATGTTGAACCCTGTGGTTCAACTACACACTGCTTTTATTCAGGATTGGGAAAGTCTGAGGATTTGGGAGCGGCAGAAATACCTTTTTATAAGATCTGGGGATTGTAATTTCTGAATTAAAGTGTTTCTGGTGCTTTTCTGGGGTAGTTTGCTAATTCCCGTAAGTTTTTCTCCTATAACCTTCGTAGTAACATTTAAGGCCTTCTGAATTATATTAACGAATAAATTAAGTTTTCAATTTTGATTTATTAAGTTTTCCTAATAGAAGGGTTTTTTCTAGGTCTTTCAGGTTAAATCAGAGGACTGGTTCTTTGGTGATGGTGGATAACACTCCTCAAGGCATATACAACTTAAAAGTTAGAGTTTCTGATGGAGTTTGTTCTGATGTTGTATCTACAGTACAAATCTATGTCAAAGAGCTGGAAAATGAAGCCATACAAAACTCAGCCACGGTGCGTCTATCAGGTTAGTTTTATTTGCTGGTGAGAGTTTAGAGCATCTGCTTCTTTAACTGAATGATTATGTGATTGTAGGTGTTATTATCAGTACTTGATTTACTTATCATTGTAGGGCACTTTCTGGTATGTTTCCATGTTGTTAAATAAGAAATAAATCAAGAAATTAACCTGTGGTCTCCCATTATTTCATATTTATCTATTTTTCAATCCCCAAATCAGATGCCACAGCAGAGGAGTTCATAAGGAGAGATGAACAAGACAAAACAAGACATGACAAGTTCAAGGAATTGCTAGCAAAAATGTTACCTGCTAAACTTAGTGATATCATAGTCTTCAGTGTGATGAACGTTGACGGAAAACAGACAGATGTAAGATTTGCAGTCCGCGATGGCTCAGCGTATTACAGACCTGAGAAACTGCATGCTGAGATTGCAGCATTTAAAAATGAGGTATATTCTCTAGGGTTATCGTGTCTATGTAATTCATCCAGATCCGGAGTTTGCAAGGTATATATCTCCAAACCTCAGTGGAAGAGTATGCTATATCTACAGATAAGGGTTTTTTGCATCACTCGGGATAAAAACACTTGTCAAGCACGTGCTTAATGCAAGCTTTGTCCCTTCTCCTTAGTCCCATATATACAATTACATGGTTGCACTAACTTCTGGTTCAATAAATATAACCACTTTTTAGTCACAGAAAGATGGTCCTCCGTTCCCATCATGGTAGTGGCCTGTGTTTTCTCCAGTCAGTGTTTCATTGTGTAATCTATCAGACTTTTCACACCATGAAATCAGAAGAATCCCTAGAAGCCGAAGTGGTACAGTAGTATGGAGAATATATTGAAAATGACAGCTTTTTGGACATTGCACATGCTGATGAAATAACCAAATCATCAGCTTGTGGTTAGACACTTATAGTAGGGGCTTGATGCTGCCCGGATGGAAATTCTACTGTACAAAGGGACAACAGTCCGTAGAAAAAATCCTGCTGGAAGGAATATGCAGGTTAGAAGAACAGTTACAACAGATAAGTGAGATGGAGATGACCTATTTTATATTTAACCACCAAAGGACAACTTTAAATACAAGGTGACACCCTCTCCTAACTTTTTTTACTGTTATAAGGGAAAAATAGTTTTTGAACTAAGTTGTTTTCTTCCCCTTTCTGATGTTCCCTAACTGTCCTCCTCTCTTACTAGATCCTGCATGCCCTCTAACTCAGTTACCTAGGCACAGTCTGTCTTTGCCCCACTTTCATTTTCTGTAGTCCTCCAGATTTTGGCTTTGCTGAAGTCCTGTGGGTGCTGGTGAATAGACACTAGTGCTGCTGCCTTGCACAAAGGCAGGATGCCGCCACTCGGCTTGTAACTTGCCCTGGACAAGGCAGCAGTTCCTGACATGTCATTTTTGGCTATGGGGGCGTATTTGAGTTTAATACGTGGTACATCTTATGGAGGATTTCTTCCTGAAGCAACACTTTCCATTTGTGTGGATACGCTAGGGTCTGCCTGATTTTGGGAACCAAACAGGAATATCTTAACTTGCCACCTGCCTACATCTTACTGTATAATGGCTGTGTGGATTGTAAGACTCTTCAGAGTGACCAAGTAGGAAATACCATAGACCGATAGTATTCATGAAGCATAACTACTGCTTCTTTTACATATTTATTGAATTACTGCAACAGTAATACAGAAAATTGCATAGATTTCAAATATTCCGTGCCATAATACGTGGCAGGTGAATTTGTCAAAGAGGTAACAAGGGGATCGCTTCACATATTTTAATGAAAAAATATGTTTGTATTAATTATGTATCACCTTTCAATATTTAATGAATAGCTCTAGTGAGTAATCACCAACAGTTTTCAGAAAATCAGTCATAGCTGGAGAATTTCTCCAGTAGTTTTTGTACATGTGTTTAACTATAAATATAGAAAATAAGTAATTAGCACTGGAATCATTCATTGAATCACTAAATAAATAATATGTTTGCACTGCCTTCTTGGGATATAGCTTTACAACAACTATTTTTATTTAGCAGAAAAATAATCCATTCTAATACTGTAAAGGAGCCAAGGTTGTTTATGTCTGCTGTGTTTTTCTGTAACAGTATTACGTAGCTGTCTCCATGTGCATTATAGACTCTCCATTAATGGTGATAGATGTGGGCAGCAGACACAAAACTGCATTGACAGGATGTATCATGTCATTAGAAAGTATATTTTATGCCTTAAGGGACATGTTTTTCAATACACATTATGATATTTGAGGATATACTGACAATTGATTATAAAGGTCAAAGTTTTTACAGTTCTTACTGCACAAATGAAAAAAAGGAGCAGTTTAGTATTTATGTATTTGTTTTGGTCTTTTCAAAGCTTATTTTTAAAATATTTGCTATACATTTTATAATTTGAAAAAAGACATATTAGATATAAAATAAAGAGACCCTAGGTCTTATCTCATGTTGTTAGTTTTACGTTTGTATACCTCAGAGTATACCACTGTGAGAGTAGTGAGGTCTCCTCTATTCAGGTTTGGGAACTAAATACACATTGTTTTAATGTATTTGAGTCACCAAATATAAATCGAATTCTGAAGCTTTATAGGCACTCGTGAAAAATCCCCAAACAAGTAGAAGGAAGAAATCTATTGTGCCAGGAAACAAACTTACTGATAACTTAGTCGAATGCATAGGCTACTGGCTGAAGTATGAAAGGTCTGAAATCATGGCAGCCCTGTTACCATCCTCAGGCTTATTGTGAACAGCTTACATCCCTGCTTTGTGCTTTCTGCTGGTTCTTCTTTGCTCTGTTCGCATTAGAAGTTGCAAACTGCAGAGAAACTATTACTACATTACAAGACCTATATATACAGTGAGGGTCTTCTCTTTATTTGGGTATTTGGGCTTTCAGGTGCAACTCCCGTTAATGATAAGGACAACGAACTAGTAAAGATTAATGTAGAATATAATATCCTGTATGCTGAGTTGACTGCATTTTGTTTCGGACAGTTTGATATTAAATGTAAGTTTGAGGCACGAATCAGTATGCTGAATCCTGATAGCTACAAAGTGGTCTTGTCAGGCCTCTGCCTGCAGACGCTGTTACTGAATGCAGCTCAGCCCTGCCTTTTCTGTGTCTGTATCCTCATGTGCAAGAGAACATAAGAAATCATATCTGAGTATAACTCACAAGGAAGAATTTTTATCCTGGCTTGAGCTAAAACCTGCCTGTTACTATCAGGGTGCAGAGAAGTGTGATGCAGACGACACAGCTCGGAAGGTGGAATATCGTTGCTTTCAGGGCTTTGGTCCTTGGAAATAATGTTAGTAGGCCAGTACACATTTACCATGTTCACAATCAGTTGTGTCAATGATTAAGTTTTTAGGAAATACTGCTGCTGTAAATTTTTTGAAAATGTTCCTGTATTTGTCAAATCATTTTGCTTGCCTGTATAGTCAGGGATGTTACTAATTAATACTCGGGAAACTAAAGCATTCTATTAAGTCTATGATGGCTTTTTCAGAAATTAAGAAGTAAGTAAAAGCATTTATTAGTAAGAGACTGGTAATGTGTTAAACTATATTTTCTCTTAGATCCAGTCAGCTTTACAATTGAACATTTCACAGATTGATGTAGATGAATGTAGAAGTGCAAACTGTAGCGAGGGCAACGGTTGTATAAACTACCTCGCCGTGAGTGACGTCCCAACAGTGATGGATACTGGAAGCGTGTCGTTTGTCTCAGTAACAACCTCCATCAGTGCGGTCTGCACGTGTTCAGCCAGGGATCGAGTTCATCAGTCTTGTTCCTCCTACCCTCGAAGCCCATGTCTCAATGGTGGGATGTGTATCGACACTTTGAATGGTTACAGGTGAGGAAACTTGAATTGCAGATTCTTACTTTTTTTTCTTTTGTTTTTAAAACGTCAAGTGGACCTTAGAAGACACAGGTCTAAAAAAATCATAAATATATTTCTGACTGAAGGAGAAACAAAAAAACCCACGAGTGCACTGGGGTGTAAACCTAATTAATGACAACAGGGTCTTTACTAATGGCCCAATAATGGTGCTGTAGTCCGGAAGGAGGTGGAAATAGTGTGTGAGTGAGAAAGAAAATCCTGGGGAAAAAACAGTGGCACAATTAACACGTGTCATTTTTTAAGAGCACCTAATTCAGTAGGAAGGAATGGGAAGTATGCTCTGGTTTTTTTCTTGTTCTTTTCCAGAAGAGTAATAATAAATGCGAGTATCGGTGGTAGTAGCAGGGATGTAGGGAGAGTGAAATGTAGTTTAAGCAATGGGCAGTAAGGAGTTTAGAAAACATTAGACAGGAAACTTGCTATATTATAGCATCACCTGGCATGCACCAGTATTCCTTTAGTGAAATGATCCTGGTTTATTCTAGCTAGGAATTAACTTCCCTGGGTTTTCTCTGTAATAAATTGACCAGTTGATGTTTAGTGTTCTGTGTTACTTATGGTGTGAAATACGCCATTGTTCTCAAAAGACATGGCCTTAAAAATACTTCTTTTTGATGGAGATAGTATAGTGGATAAATATGCTTTGTACTTTTAAAGTATTTTAATAATTGCCAAGCTCCTCTGAGACTGCTATTGTTTCACAGCTATTTTTTTCCTGTGATGCAAGTGCTACATTTGTTGCATGTGAAACCTAAAAAAGTTCAACACTGGGGTATTTTGACTATTTTTTGTGTTTGTGCTTTTTCAGATGTCTTTGTCCTTCTTTGTTCCATGGACCAGACTGCCAGCAGACTAAGCACAGTTTCCATGGAAATGGTTATGCATGGTTTCGTCCCATCAGGCCTTGTTTTGAAAGCACTCTCTCTCTAGAGTTTATTACTGTGGTTCCAGATGGACTTTTACTATATAGCGGTCCTTTATCAAATCCAGAACCTGGGAGAACGGAAAACTTCATTGCAATAGGTACTTCTGCAAAAGAGTGTGGAAAAATTAATGTTGGGAATAGGTTGCCTGTGAACAGTGTAGTAGTTAGAGTATGAATTCTGTCTTTCCATCTTATGAGATAATTTATTTTCTGGTATGAAAATATTTTGAAGGTCTGTCTTCTTTGAGGTCTATTTTTGTAGCCTGGACCTATGGCTTTTAGGTCCATTGCAGAGTTGTAGAAATCAAGGGGAAAGCAAAATAGAGTGNCCCCCCCCCCCCCCCCCCCCCCGGAAGAACTGTAGTGCTATAAAGGAGTTTAGGTGCTTTGAAGATTGGTGTTGCATGATTAATGCAGTCTTAGTTGCATGTCGTTCTTACCTAGTTTGGTGAGAAAAGAAATCTGCTTAAACTGCTTTCAGTCTCTGGGCATTTTTGCACTTTTTTTTAAACATGAATGATGAATCCAGCCCCAGCGTGCCACTGTAGGAAAATTTATACACCAGTAGAACTTTGCTTTATGTTGACACGTGTTTAAAATGTTACTATTGCTTATTTTTTGTGAATTAATATACAAGATGCACAGTATGGTTGATATTTTATATTTTCCTAATTTATTATTATTATTAATTATTGTTTTATATTTTACTAATTAATTGAATGGTATGTTGTTGGATATTATTAATCATTAACCTCTTTTTTGCTTTGTTTTGCAGTTACTTGTAAATTTCAGTTGAAGATGGGAGGGAGTAAAACCTGCACGTGTTAATTGTTTTAGACCATTATAATCACGAAATTGCAGATTGTTTATCAGGAATTAGTTCCAGTGTTTTGACAAAGAAGTGATGCAATCTAAACTATATACATAAACACTATATTGAATGAGTATTTCTGCACAATAAAAGTCATAGAATATAATTCTAATAATTTCTAAAGTGAACCCCGCTTTATGTGACCAGCAACACCCATTAAATCAGTACATTCACTAACTGCTAATATATCCAGAATGGAAAGATTCTCGTAGCTGAATCTCTTTCATGTTGTATTAGAACTCTCCAGTGGTGTTCCTGTGCTGAAGATGAGCCGTGGCGCAGGTTTTGTGATGCTGCAGTTTCCAAGTCACCTGAATGTAGCAGACAAAAAATGGCATCGACTAGAAGTCAGAACTAATGGGCAGGTCAGTTATTTGATACCCCTCCCCCCATCAGGATATTTGTATTTCTAATACTATTTGCCTGTGCAGAAGCAGGGGGGTAGAAAAACCAGGCTGGGTAATTATATGTGTTATTGTAACTGTGCTTGTAGATTTGATGAATGATACGAATTTTGGGAAGACAGCATTGTCAATTCCAAGTCTACCTTTGTTGTAATCCGTATTCTAGGATCAGAGGAATCTTTTTCCTGTTTTTTTTAAGCTCTGCAACATGTGTGGAATGAGCAAAAAGACTTAGTTGTAATTTGCACATTCAGCGTACACGTTTGGACACTGAGATGTTACCTCTGCCTAAAAAGCAGATATTTACTTTTTTGCAAATGCAGTTACAGTTTTTGTGAAAGTGGTTAAACTACTGAGAAGCATGAAGTAAATGGAGAGTTAAGAGCCGCCTTTGTTAAATGTTTCCATTTTGGCTTTACTGTTTATTGCAAGATGGAAAACAGAGCAGGAAAAAATCCCAACCCATTTTGGTTGGTGGTATGCAAAAAGAGAAAGATGAAAATTTGATATAACTTGTTTATTGAATTTTACAGAAATTCTTAATTCAATAATCCTGTGTTTTGGTGTAGGATGTTCGATTCACTTTGGATCATTGCAGTGCAGCTGTTGTTTCAGAGAGAGAAGGAGTAGGCAAATGGCTGTCCACTGAAGATCGTACGAATTGTGAAGTCTTTGGGTTTGTCCCACAAAGAGCAAGGTACATTTCTGGAGATTCACTGAAAGACAGTTTATTCTAAGGCCTTTGAACATTTTATCTATCAAACTGAAGCAAAGTTATTAATGACTAGGAGCATGAAAGTAATTGCTTTTCTCTAGGACCTGGATCTTAAAGCACTAAACAAATTTTAAGGAACCACTCTTCCTCCGACTGGTGTTGCAAGACTAAATGACAACCCCAGAACCCTGTGTGGCTGATACCGGAGCTTTTGTGGGTACTGTCTACCATCTCTTACCCGCAGGATTTCTCTCACTTTATTTATCAAGTCACTGTAAACCTGTTCTTGAAAACCTCGTTAAATCAGGCCAGTTGACATTTTAATGGCAATAACTCTGCACCCTCAACCAGTCTTGCTATCTGATTGGTGTAAGTCTGAGGGCTCCCACTGACAACCTTTGGCAAGTGTATTAAGGCAGACTAACACATCAGGGTCTCCGTGGGATCCAAGGTTACTGCCTTTATAGCAGAGTCGGAGGAAGTGCACGTGTATCCGTACCTCAGCTATTCCCTTCATAGCCTGGTGTATTTGTATAAACTGCTGATTAAAAGTAGGCAGGTGCTGGGGCACCTGATTTTGGCTGCAGCATCTCATCATGAGACATACAATCCAACTGTGTGTGTTTTCCAGCCAAGTAATACAGCCAAGGTGCGATAATGACTCTGGTGGTTTAAATTGCTTGTACTGTTAGGTCAGCCCTTAGCCTCCATTAAAACTGAAAAAGTTGGAAAATCTTACTCAAAAAGCAATTATTACAGTAAAAGGAGAAGAACGTGTTCAGCTGCATTCTGCAAAGGTTTGGATTCAGTGCAATTCAGTCCTCTGGACTGATGCTTCTTGCCCTGCTGATGACACCAAGCTGGGAGAAATGACCAGTATGTTGGAGGGCATGGATTGGAATTACAAATGATCTCAGCAAACTGAAAGTAGGACCTGGAAATGTACTGTATTTTTCCACTACAGCAAAGGGCCAAGTACTGCACGTAGGCAGAAATAACCAGCCTCACAAACAGAGAGAAGGGAACAATTCAGTAAAAAGTATCAGTAAAAGACACAGACAGCAGTAGGACAGTGAGTCAGCAATGCCACACCAACGTGAAAAAGGCAAGCACTATGCAGTAATACCTCATCATGTGTAGATCCCTAAGACATGGAATGTAATTCTTCCACTCTGGTTAGTGCTGTTGGGGCTCAGCTGGAGTCCTCGGTCCGGTTTGTGCACACAGTGCAGGGTAGGTGTGTACCAAGTGGGGCAGTCCAGAGAAGAGTGATGACCGTAATCAGCTTGCCTTGAGAATGAGAATGAAGGTATTGAGGTCATTTAACTGAAAGAAGGGAAAACAGAGGAGACATATGGTAACTCTTAAGTCTGTGTAAAAGAATACTACAAAGAGGATTTGGACAATCTCTTCGGTATAGGGCCTTAAGTTACAGTGGGGAATATTCAGGTTATATTTTAGGGAAACTTCTGTACTAATAAAGGTACTGGAGCGGTCGAATAGATAGTCCCAGCAAGTGTGCTGATCAGCATTGGGATTAAGGCTTGTCAGCAGATGCCTGGAGGTCCTTCTGGTCCTGAAAGGAGCACACAAAAAAGGGAAAAATATAAGAAGAAATGAAAACAAAAACTGTTCTTTGAGTTATGAGCTGGTAACTCGTGAAAAAAAACCCCAAAACTCTGTGAGGACTAAAATACATGGAAATCTTTGGCTCAGAGAGATGATTGGGAGACATTGCAAAGCCTGGACGTATGTACTTGTCCTGGTTTGAGGTAAAACCTTTTAGACCACGTTGACCCAACTTTTAGGTTTCCAGCATTTATCATACACAAACCAGTCTCTGTTGTAGTATTCCTGCTGTAAAGGATGAATGTGCACACACAGAGAACATGGTGGCTGGAATATCACAGCTGTTCCTGACCTGAACACAAACATACCTGAATTGTAGTAGTGTCCCACAGCCTCTACTCCAATAGCCTCAACTCCCAATAGCCTTCACTATCATGTTTAAAAAACAAATTACCTTTTATTTTAAAGGACTGGCTTCTGCTTAGAGACTAACCTGTATTTCAGAGAAAGAAGTAGATAAAATACTTGCTGCATTCTTTTGTCATTTTATAAAGCTTCTATTATTTGGAAATGTATTGTAGATGTTTATTTATCTGCTGTATTATATAATGCCTCTGTTTGAATGTAAGCTGACATCTATTTTTGTTGTTCATATAATTTTTAAAGGTATTTGAGTGTGAATCATGTTCTACAGCTGGGTGGTGTAAAAGAATCGTTACCATATTCCTACCCACAATTGCTACATAAACACTTTTCTGGTTGTTTGCGCAATTTCATCTTGGATACTCAGGTAAGAGAAGCGTAACATTTTGCTTTAGCAGAGGAGTAAGCTTCTTTGTAAAATTTTTGGGAGATTTGTATTATACCTGAAACTTTTGCTTCCATTGATTTATTCAATGCCCATATGCATCAGTGTAAAATACAAGAAAATTCTGTTTTTTCCATTATACTTAGAATAACTACCTTGAAAAGTTATTTCTCAATTACAAACAGATGTATCTGTGAGCCAGAAACTGTGCCTTTATCTCCTACTGCATGCAGCTGTCTTCCAAGCATCTTTGCGCTTTCAGGGAACTTCTGAATGGTAGTTGTATAATGGTACGTTTATGCCAGCTGTCTGCTGTCTTAGGAAATATTAGGGTTTTTTTGCTTTCATAGTCAGTTGCGTTTATTCAAAGGCAAAATATGATCTTGATAAGTTGAAATCTGAATGTCAAAAAGCAAATTTAGCATCTTAAGCAATGCAGATGAAGAACAAACTGTCATATGATACAGCTATTTCTGTTTAAAAATGAAGTATAAGTATTTCTTAAATAATATTTTTGTGTCATGCAATTTTCTCTTGAAGGTATATGACCTTCAGTCTCCTGCAGAGTCCCTGAATAGCTTCCCTGGCTGCGCACTGACGGATGGGAGCTGTGAGACCATGGGGTCTTCTTCCTGTGGTGTTCATGGGAGGTGTCTTGGAGACTGGGGCTCATTTGCGTGTCATTGTTTGCCGGGTTACTATGGCTATCGGTGTGATAAAGGTGAAGTCTTTTTTTCTGTTACATTATTGATAGGCTGGTAAATTTTGCAACACAGAAAACTTAAAATGTTTGTGGGTAGTGGTTGCTGAGGTGTTTTCTGGTGTTTATGTTTTGTAAAGCCATGTTTCAGTGTAGTTGCCTGCAATTTTTAGCAACTTCGCTTCTAATTCCCTTTGAGAAATTACTTTCTCAGTCTCAGGTAATTTCTTTAGTACTGAGGGTGGTTGTGCAATGGAGACTGCATGACAAAAGAATTGTGAACAAGATTATTTGGTCTCGTAACAGGTTTTTTTTAATTTTCATCTGTTTACACTTTCAGAAATATCTAATAACCTTAAAATTAAATTTGAGTGTGCCAGTGCCACTTACTGTGCAGAATTAGAACTACACAAGTGGAATTAGAAATTACTCTCTGTTGTGTCTGGAAGAGACTCTATTGGCTTAAGGATCTGTGCTTTTGGTATAGTAGGATGTTTTCTTTAGCTCTCAAGGAGCCAAAGTTTGCAGCAAAAAGACTACTATAACATAGCAGGTTGTGAAAATTGGTTGTGGTACTTAACACTTTGTCTGCAGTCTCTTCTTTTGTCTTGCTCAGAGCTTCTGCTTTCCTGCTGTCATCCTGTGCAAGCACTGTAAGGAGAAGCATTAGCAAAATCAGGTCAGGAGAGAGATCGCCTCTTTACGCAGGAAGATGGAGTGGGAGAAGGACTGGGGAAATTAGGGAAATAGATAAAGGGCTATGTCCCCAAAAACAAGTTACATCTCATGGATCCATGCTGTGCATTACAATTATTAATTTTTTTTTTTTTAACCTTCAGCTGTTATCATGAAACTAATGGAAACAATAATACTTCCCTCTCCCTGTAAAATGGTTTAAAGGTCTTTAACCTGTCTTTTTAGTTGCCAGAGAATATACATTTGAGCCGGGAAGTCACATTCGTTATCAGCTTCCTGTCAGTGTGCCTGCCCGTAGGACACTATTTGAAGCCATGATTAGGACACGGCAGCCTGACAGTGTCATCATGAGCATGTTGTCTCGAAATAAGGATGAACACATCACCCTACAGGTGAGCAAGGCATTCCAGGCAGTAATAGCATAAAGTTAAATCAATGCCAGTGAATCATTAGCCCAGAGAAACATTAGCTTAAGAGTTGGAAGTAGAACTGAAAACCTTATGCTAAGCACAAAAACTTTGGAATACATTTTATGGACCCCTACAGATCTGATCCTTTACTTAAAATGTTGATACACAACCAGGATATCCCATTGGGTTTCGAAGGAATTTATTGCCAGTTGCAGTGCAGTATAATTTGCTGTACAGAATAGGATGAGTAGTGCATCTACCCTGGTGTCCTGTTCAGCTGTGGTCACGAGTGACCAATTCTGCATAGTTCAGACCGCGCCAAGAAAGGTGCCTGTAGGTGTTCTAATGGTGTGGCTTTCAAAATGGCAGCCTGTTCCTTCTCTACATACCACTGAATGAGTCACCTCTTCAGCTAAGCTGGTTTGAGCTGCCAGTGTAAAAGTGATACAACAGATTCTCAAACATCTGAAGAACCTCATAAATTTGTCCAAGAGAGAAGCAGGGTAGACTGAGCGAATTACGTACTACTGTGAATACACCACTGCCACTATTTAGGTTGTCTAGTTTGGTAGCACCTGAAGTATCTTTGTATTACATTACATGGGCAGTGTAAGCACACCCTAAATTTAAACAAATGCTTTAAGATTGATGATTACGTACAAGTCTTAGTTCAAGTAACGTGACCGTTACAGGTCAATATGAAATGTCAGATGATGACTTTTCTTCTTTTTCTTACTACTTTGTTAATTATCCACAAGGTTGTTCAGGGATTCTTAGTGGTGTCATATAATCTGGGTGATGGAGACTATTCTGTAAGCCTTCCCTCCTACCACATTGATAATGGTGAATGGCATCATATCACACTGGAGAGAAATGAAAATGAATTTACTCTTCGCCTTTATGAAGGAGGTGGGAAGAGAGAAATTCGGAAAGCAGCAGGAACGTACAAAGAGATTGTGATTGACCCCAGCAGCTTGGTACTTGGAAACACCTACCCATTCAGTCAAAGCAAGAGTTTTCAAGGTGAGGAGTTCTTGATCTCAGTGTTCAGAATATAGACGTGTGAAAATGAACGTTTATTGGTACTACATGGGCATATTGAGAGAAGCTTTCTTGTTTATGTAGAGCCCAAAGTAAACAGATTCCTTGCATGACGCTTTGCAGAAGGGACAAATAAACTATTCTGACTAGGAGAAAGGTATAGCAGGGAATTATGTGCACATACTGTTAGCTACTGGACTTGGAACCAAGTCTCTTCCCACAACTGTATGTAGAATATTTGTAACTGGAGATCCACAAGCTTCACCCAGGTGGACTGTGGATGGCTCAGTGCATTAGATGCACAGAACCGGTTCATTGCATGGTTCTGTCCAGTCCATTCGGCAGCTGTCCTTCCCTACCAAATACAACTGTCCCGACGCCGAAAGGAATATTTCCATTTTATATGTGCATTGCATAGCACACAACAAGTTCTGGTTTATTACCTCTGTGCACTACCTTTTTATTATTGGATTTTACAGTCACTCAGTTGAAGCATTAACTAAAATCAGAAATGGTTTATTGAATTAGAGCTAATAATTTCAATTTTTAGCAACTGAGTGGATGGAAATTGAGTAGTTACACAAAGGAGAAATGTAGACAAATGTAAGGTTAAGGTATCCATAACAGCTTTTTACTCTGTCCTCAGTTGGCAGCTCACCCTTAGCCTAAAATGGTGGTATAAGCAATGCACAGTTACGCAGCACATCTTTTATATTGACAAGGAAGACACGCACCATTACTTGCTTAAATGCGCCTGGTATCTGCCTATCGCGCCTCTCTCCCGTGCCTTTCACCTCTTTAAGCAAATTCTGGTAAATCCATTTGAAACAAGGTGATAATGTTTTCACCAGATAAAATTATTTCAGTGAGTAACATAAAAGTGTGAGGAGAAAACATATAAAATGTATGTACATTAAATAGAATAACAACTTACAACATAAGTGCATCACAAATTATTTAGATGAAGATTGTTTTCTATTGTTTCACTATAATGATTCCAATAAATAAAGTGTATGCTGAGAACTAGGGACATTATTTTGAATTTTTATTTATGGGAGTAATAATATTTGTTTTTAAGTAAATAGATTAAAATCAAATGGTTACACAAAGATTGTTTTAATTAGGACAAATTAATGTTGCTGTTAAGCAGATGAAACTTCAAGGGCTTTGAAGTTACAAAATGTACTTAATGCATCGAGGTGCTTTTATGCTGAGGCATCTCGTGCATACAAAATTAATGCCACACATCTTCAGTACAAAATTTCTGTTAGTGCCCCAGGGCTGTTTCACCATTATTTGTCGTTTGCTCTTCTATAAAGTTAAGCTGTAAACTGCAATTAAAAATCAACCAAGCACAATTTATACTGGTTTACACTGAAGAATATAACAGATTTTCCACATGTAACAGATTTTCCACAATATTCAGACTTTTCTGTTGAAAACAGCGAAGGGATACCTGTTCCAATGTCTTGAACACAAGCAGATAGGGGCCTGCAGCAGTACTTGGTTCTTGTGGAAAACACTGCGAAATCTTGATGAAAACTTCAACCAAGTAAATCAAAAACCAGAGAACAATGCTATGAAAGTTTAGGCAAATTCAGTCCCAGATTGTCCTAAACTTTGGTAGCCCGGGTCCTTTGTTAAACATAAACTGCCAAATCTTACAGCTGCATCAAATCAGTCTTGGTGAATGGCTTTTAAAACAGTCTCTTTGTGCCTTGCCTCAGGATGTATGAAGGATGTCAGATTTAATAACTACAGGATCCCTCTGGATACTCACGTGAAGGAACTGGTGTCAGTATTAAGTGCCCAAGGCGTCAAAGAAGGCTGTTCTTCAGAGGCTTGTAGGAATAACCCTTGTAACCAGGAATTTATTTGTATTGATTTATGGATGATGCATGAATGCAGGTAATTGGTGGAAATAAAAGCACAAACCCCTCCAGGTGCAGGTGGAAAAGGGTGGTTGCTGAAGAAGTGTGCAGCTTGAAGGCGGTCACTGGCAATCTCATCGTGTGGGTTGAACCACAGTGACACGAACACTAAGCCGCCGCCTGCACGGGCTCAGGTTACTGGGAGAACATGGTCCTTTTAGGTACTACCCTTCGCTGACGTAAATTAGTGCTTCTCCATCCATGCTGTAACAATTTTTGCTGCCTGTCTTAATTGAAAATGTTTAAAGAATAGGAGCAAATCCAGAATGTTTGTAACCCCTGAAAACCAGGAAAAGAGGGTGAGCTAGCTGGAGTGGAGTGGAACACTGTCATGGCTAGCTGTCCTGCGAAGCTCAGGCTGTGCAATGTAGATGTGCTTCCTTTTGTTGGTATCTGTGTTCTTATGCTGTCCTGAGCCGTGCCCCTGCTTTCCTTCCAGGCCACTCAAGTTGCATTAGAAGCAGTGCACCATTAAGCTCAGAGTTCTTGTGTGTGGCTGGGGCCGAGGTTAGGACAACACTAATTCAAGTTAGTTGTGCTGTGAAAACGTGCACTTCAAGCATCACTGACTGCCACTGTCCACACAGAGTTTTCTAGAGATGCGTTTTTTTCTGGAAATTCACTGTGATGGGAACACAGAGAACGTGGCATAGCTGTCCTGCCTAGACAGAACTGCAGACCCTAATCCAGCTGTTTTTCACATGGGTCATCTTGCAGAAGCCAGTGGAACTACCCGAGTTCCGACAGCCCCAGGTGTAAGGGTTTAAAATGGTGAAGCTCATTGTTGTAGGACTGCTTTAGAAAAGACTACAATCCTGTAATTATTATAAGTAACTTACTTCTAATAGCTACTTCAGAAACTCTATAGAGAGTGTCACCAAAGACGGTTTTAAAGTCTTAAATGCTCTTTCATGCCTACTTTTCTCCAAGTTTAACGGTTTCATTTTGCCTTCGTCTTTTCAGTTGCCCTCCAGGACACGTGATCATGGAGAACGCCACTGGTAGACAGTGTGTCTACACTGCATGTGCTAAAAAGCCCTGCAAGTATGGTACCTGCGTCTCGCAGTCACCAACCAAGTTCCAATGTCACTGCCCTGATGGCTATACTGGACCTAACTGTGAAATCACGCTGGCAATCTTTCACAAGGATACAGGCCTGAGCTTTAGTTCCATGTTTGCCATCTGCATTTGCTTTTTGGCGCTGTTAGGTAGTTATGGCAACTACATCTTGTATTACCTTTGGTGAACTCATTTATCCATCTTGTCCTGAATAGTCATCTCATCCTCCTGCTGAAAAACTCAGTTTCTCAATGGAGACTTGACACTGCCTTCATTTTTTTGCCATGATCTCGGCTCCATCAGTAACATCATTCCCATGAGCACATATTGTTAATGAATCAATGTTTGTGAGCGATGGAAAGTCTTTGCCGTTTTATTTTCTGCGCATTTTCACTTCATTGCTAAGGAACTGTTCAGATGCATAATTGGAAGCAAATTCAATTGAACAGGAAGAGTGGAAATTGCTACCAGATAAGCATTGTTTAAAGTACTACTGAGCATGAAACAGATTTTTCAGCCCAGGAGAAATACACGGTCTGATAGGAATACACTTGGGCAGACAGGAGCAGTCTCCTGCATCTTACCAGTTGGGTCACAACTCCTCACAGCTGCTTTTGGCTTCCTCAGCCATTTTCAGGCTTAGGCATTGGGTCTCAAAAAGAAGAGAAAAGACAAAGAAGGATGTCACTAGTGAGGAAGGATCACGTCTTTGAGTCCTTCTTGTTTATTCAAATGTCATGAAAGTTTGCCTGAGTAAGGACATAGGATTTTTTTCTCATGGCTTGCAGTGTTAATTAAGTTTCATTTTGAAGTCATAGTAAGAGTATGAATATGTATTGTGGGCTATTTTGCATCCATCCGTAGCTACCTAAAATACCAGCATTTCCCCCAACTCTGCTAGATACTATGTTTGCCACACAAATATGAGTGTAGGAAGCTAACCGGTTTCACAGCTTTGGAATCCCAATTAGTGAACGTTCATCAGAGATCGTTATGTTAAAGGAAGGGTGGGGGTGGTTGTGTCAGAGCAGTTTTATTGTGAGCTGACTTGGTGTTACTGCCCGTGCTTGACTGAAAACACAACAGTGTCTTTTACCTAATAATGCTGCTAGTCTTTCAGGTCTGAATTATGAATAAGGAACAGCTGGTTTTAACAAAGTGGTGGTGTGCATTGCTGTGAAAATTTTAGTTGACGTGGTTAACAATGGTATTACCACATAACTGTAACTTTTGTTTGGGGAATTTTAAATAAAATTACTTGTTCTCAAGATTTCAGATGCCCTTTCTCTTACACAACTTCCAGAAAGGGGTAATGCACTTAAAAGTGATTCATTCATGCAATTTTAATTATAAATTTTAAAGTTTCCAATAGATTAGAAAAGCTACTTTTCTGACATCTGATTTGATCTTTTGAATATAACTATGGATCTGTTTTGCAAGTAAATCAACACCAGGGCAGCTTCACATTGGTTCAATACCACAGGAACCTTCCCCACCCCTCCCTGAGACTTGAGTGCATTTTTTCAGCTGAAGACACTGTGATACTTTGGAGCTTGCAACTGCCCCAATACTAACACTAAGGTTCAAAGAAACAATTGATTTTACAGAATGCTTTTAATGACAGCACTGTTTAATGACAAACAGGCAGGAGCTTACGCTGTTGGTATCTGTACGGAAGAGATACTGTCTTCAGTGGGGGTACTTCTGATTTATGCTCTTGTTAAATGCTCTTGGGACATGGGCTATATTCATTTTAAGTATTGTTTTTTTACTAGCAGTCAGAATAAAAGGAGAGGGGTAGAACATTTAAAAGACTTCTCGAGTCTTTTCAGTCAGCTCAGCTAAAAAATGACTTTGCCAAGAAGTTACCATGTGTGAAAATCTGAGAGACCCGTTTCTGTAAATTTGGGGGACAGGGGGCGAAGAGGTAAATATACATCTCAAATGCATTGATTCAATTTGAAGAGTGTAGCTACACAGCACAGTGCAGGGCGTAGAGCCCCGTGTACACCAGTTTCAGTCCCAAGGTCATCTAGATGCTGCTCCACAGAGCTGCACTCTGCTGTGGAGATACTCTGTAAGAGATTCTGGTCTCTTTAATTCACTATGGCGTCAGTTTATGGTATCCAATGGTTTGAGGAGTAACTATGAGCTTTTAGCAATTTCTACAGTTGGTAACACAGTGGTACATGAGTTCCTATTTGCATAATATTCAGCATCTGATGTTGAAACTTTACAACTGTCAGTGCGTAAAATGCACCTAAGCATGTAAGATAAATGTTTAAATTCACAGATGCTAAGGCAAAATGTGCCTGACTTCTTTTTTTTTCTAGTAAAATACATAAAAGTAATTTCCTCTTTTGTCTTGTGTCCTCCTGTGCTTTATTTCTGTGTAATTGTATCTGTTACTGTCAACACGTTGTTACTTAAGTGCTTCCCCTTTGTATACATGTTCTCTTACAAAGTGTACTCAATACTGGAAATAGATGGCTCTCTGAACACCACTTGGGTGGTCCAGTTCTTTAACAACTTCAAAGTTGTACTTTAAAGGGTATTTTAAAATGCTCTTTAAAGGCCTTCTGTCTCTGATGTTCACTTGTAACGACACTGAAGAGCAGCGCAAAAATCAAACATTTGCTGAGAAAAGTGAAACTTCAGCCTTCTGGCTGTGACTGCGAACCCGTGCTGCAGTACTCCTGTAGAACGGCTGCTGCCTAAGCCATCCTGCAGCGCCTCAGTGTAGAAATGCTTTATTTGTTTCTGAATGATGTTTTGTTCTGCTCCTGTGTGTTTACACAGCTCTGTTCAGTGCCGTATTCTTGTGGGCTCGCTGGAAGAGTCACAGAGGTCTGAATGGAGGAGTTTACCACGTATCTGCACATCATGAGGACTTGGAGGACATCAGAGAAAATATCCTCAACTACAACGAAGAAGGGGGTGGGGAACAAGACCAAGTAAGGATCGTTATGTCATGTTACAATTAAGAGGGGACTGGCGGCTCACCATGCCAATGAAAATGTTTTTTATGTTTTTCCTTTATAAGTGAGGACCTTAGCCTTTGTTCTGCTGATTCATTACTGCAGTTGGTAGATGAATTCTTTGCAAGGTTATGTACACAAGGGCGCACGTTTCTTAAGAGGAGATAAGTGCCTATCAATTTCTAATTTGTCTTAAAGCACGTGATCCTATGTGTGTATTTAAAAATGCTTGTAGAGCGAGTTTAGTAGTAAAGAACTAACAGCTGATGGTTTGGGTTTCACGGCTCAGGAGTCGCTGAGGCTCTCGGTGGTAATTAGTGCCGTAGCACTGAGGGCTTGAAAGAGCCCGACGCAAACTCTTCGTTATGGACAGTCTCTTTCTGGAGACTGTTCTGAACAGCAGTTATTCAGACTTGACTTGTTAAGAAACAGGTATTACCTTGGTGCTGCTTAAGCCCTAAAGCACATAGTGGTTGTGGAAGGACCTTTCTGCGTTTTTCTGTTTTGGAGAGAAACACACTAGTGAACACAGCTGTGTGTGTACTTACAGTAGACCAGATTATATGCAAAACAGATAATATGAACGTTTCTGCTAGCTGTTTTAAGGATCTCTACATGTCAGTTTAAGACAGAACTTTGAAAGAAAACTGCAGATATTACATGAGTAATTTAAATAGATTATGTGCTGTCCCATAGATGTTTGCTATGTTTGAAAAAAGTAAGGAACTTCACTGCCACCTTTGAAACTTGTTCATTTCGTGGATTGAAAAGGTGATGTGACTCTGCAGAGGTAATATGTGATGATCAAAGAAAGCCAGTGATGTAAAAAACAAATAAATGTGTCCTGTCCCAAAATTCAAAATATCTTCACGGATTTTTAATTAGAAAATATAGAGAGTGTTTTACAGGGCCACCCGAGAAAATATTCTTCCTTGTAGAGTATCCTTAATTTCTTGATGAATCAGTGTGAACGTAATAAATACAGGGACATTTTCCATGCGATAACCTAAACAGCTATATGCATAAATCCTGTTTTCCTTAATAAGATTAACTTCCTCTCCAATACTTCGCAATTTTACACCCAGAAGGTCTACAGATTGAGGAAATCCAGTTACATTATGACATGTTTAATTACTTTTGGAGAGTACTTAAAACAAGAGGCTCTTTTATTAAGGAGTTTCTGCACCTGAAATAAATAAAACTATCCCTCTGAGAAATTAGGAGTTCATAAAAATTAGAGTAGATTAGTGCGCTGTTGAGTATATACTCAATGCAACTAAACACCGAATGTTGTTAAAAGTCAGCTTTTGAAGCTAGAGGCAAGGATCAACTTGGGTTTGTAGACTGCTGGCTAAGCACGGTATAAGCAGTGAAGTATTATTTTAATGTCACCTGGGTCACCAAAGGGATGATCCTTAATTCTGTATTTGGACAAACTCCCATTTAAGTTTTGTATGACTACAAGTTGCCATGTTTTACTGATCACACTGGTAGCCATGCTATTATAAAATGCTCACAGTGGGCACATACCGTAGCTTATGCTTGCTTGGAACATGCCTAAGATGGGCACCTGTGCTGTAGGTCTCGTGCTGTCCATCACTAACAGTGCCTGGTCTCTGGATAAATGGAAATAAGCAGCTATTCTGTGTTACAGTCCTGTCCCAAGTCTTGCTGCTCACGTGGCTTCTTGATTGCAGGGGCTTTTTTTTGAAGCAATTCTCTGTCTCCGATTGAAGTTCGGCAAAGCTCACCAAGATTACCTAGAATAATCTCCCATAAAATGGTTGTCATAAAATGTCATAAAATGAATTCTCACAATTCAGCACGTGAGAGAATAAATGTCATCTTTTGGGAAGTGCTGATTTGACGGCTCTGTCATCGATTGCCACTAATCAGATGAATAGCATGAGCAATACAAATAATTACTACTTTGCTCTGATGAATTGTGTCTCTTGCAGCCTGTCAACATTCTTCCTTGGCCTGTAAATAAGTCCAGAGGCACAACCTTTGGATTGCAGGAAGGTGAAGGATGCTGTAGGACAACACTTCTTTCCTTTCTTTCAGCTGGCATAAAGATCCTGATCAGTTAATGCAATTAACATGTACGGTACTGGTAGCTTTAGTGACAGAAGTTGCACTTCAGGAACTGCGGCACAATTACCAGACAGGATTAACTGCTTCTGCACTACAAGGGATTTGGTTTGTTTGTTTTTGTAATAGGTAGTTACTTAGCTTTTACAATCATGCCACTTCCTTATAACATAACTAGCCATTATTCCACGGACTGATAAAATTTTAACAGAAATCACAGTAGATGTTTGAACTACTAATGCAAAAAGACTTCTTTTAATAGGCTATTTGTGAATATCCTTTCTCAGCTTTCTTGCCAGACTCAGGATCAGTGTTTATTGATGAAAAAATCTTCAGATCTGAATTTTGGAACAAAAATTGGGGCATTTCTGCAATTTTTATTTAGCTTCCAATATGAAATTAGACTTGATTTTGAGCCTGACAGTAGTAGTGCAGACTCCTCATGCATTCTCATTTGCTTGGGTGGGTTTTGGCTTTCTTAGGCATGTTGCAGGTGGCAGAGTTGGCTGAACGAGCCAATCCTTCACATGTTCACACCAAACAGGCTGCCTCAGGATTGTTCCTTCTTTATTTCCACTAGAACATGCCATTTTGGGACCTATAGAGAACATTAATTTAACAGGCTCTGTTTCTCACTCCAGGATGCGTACAACATGGCAGAACTGCAGGTCTCTATTCAAACCAGCCCAGCCTATTCCCTCTACAAGAAGAAAGAAAAACCAACAAAACTGAGCAGTTTCTTTAGTGATGCCTCCCCACGCGCACAGGAGCAGACCCAAACTTCAGCAGCTACAGAACTCCCTTTTACTAGCGCAGACTTTGGCCAGTACTTGTCAGATGCTGTCAGAGATGCCGATGGTCACCCCCAGGCTGTGCCCCAGGACTCCCTGCAGGTGTTCTGCACCGAAGGAGAAGGCTCCCTTGCCAGCAGCCTGAGTACCCTCAGCTCCTCCACACTGGGGGAGGGCCTAGTGTATGACGACGTTAGAGAGTGGGGACCGAAGTTTGAGAAACTAAGTGAACTGTACTCAAATATTGATGCAGGAGACCCATAGATTACCAAGTCTACTATTTTCAAGGTGGGGTACTTAGTCATTCACATACAGCGTTTAAGAAATAAATAGATTTTTCTGTCACTAAGGTAATAAAGGACTCTGAGAGAGCCTATGTATCTAAGCTAAGATGGTGCTCAAAGCATGAGGAAAGCACACTGTGTGTACTGGTTTCAGTAGGAGCTTTAGCAGTTATTTGAAGAAAAAAAAGCACACTGTCTTTTTCTTGTAGAAAAACGGTCCATGTTGTGTCGTAGCCATCTTGTTTCCCTGACTGAGCCTGTTACAGCACCTGCTCACTGAACCTAGCGCAGATGAGTCCATGGATCCAGGTGAAGGAATGAAGCAGCATGGACGGTGATCTTTAACTTTGGTTTTAACTTAACAAAATCCCTTTATGCTGTCATATAAGTGTAGAAACTGCATTTAAGCACAACACATCAAGTCAGCTGCTTGCAGCTAAATACTTTTCTTAATTAAAAGGCCGGGTTTTCTAAGATATATACTAACCTCAAAGGTCACTAGTTAGGTGTTTTTCTAGCAAACAGCAGAGTTCACCATAATCTAATGGTCTACTAAACTGAGCCTAAACTAAGGACCAGCCTGAACTATGTCATTTGCATCTACAAATGTCCTGTCCCTCACGTTTTGCTAAACCTCCTTTCATAGAAGCATTATGACTGTAGCCACATAATGCCTTGCCAGGAAGAGCTGACTGCGGCTGCAGATGCATTTTCAGTGAAGAAAAACCCCAGCATCCCTTGGATGTTGTCAAGTACCTGGTGTCTTCACGATGTCAGAAGACTAAAGGTCCTTCCTATATCCAAAAAAGAACTTTACTCAACACTGGGGCTTCTAAAAATAAATCCTGTGATAAAAAAACCCTGCCAAAAGCCTAATAATTCAAAGATGCTAATTTTCCAAAAATGTGAATGATAGTACATAGTAATACAGGCCTCCCTCAGATACTTTTTAGTAGAAAATCACAATTAATTGGGGACAGAAAAATTCAGGGGAAAACAAAGAGTGATTGCAGGGGGTAGAATATTATGCTCTGAATTATCAGTCCCCTTTCTGGACTCTCTTTTTTTTAAACTGGACAATATTTGGAAGAGAGAAAGCTTGTATATATAAATGGCATAAAGTGCAGCAAGAACACAATCTTATTTTGTGCTGTTTCTTTATATAATATGTAAATTATATATTATCAGATGATAATATGAATATATCATATAGAGTCTAAGATAATGTGGTTTATTAAAACAAAGCAGAAAACAATGTATTGTAACAGATATTAAAACTGCTATGCTTACCAGCAGCTTGTTTTGGGAGGTCTGGCTTTTATTTTTTTTGATCTATATATATTCAAAAACATAAATGAATGGGTCACTGCAGTCTGCGGGCTAGATTAATCTACGTATTTCCCAAATGAGAAATGTTCACACAGTATCTTGTTCTTGCATGTATTTATGACACACTTTGGAAAATTTTGAGCACACAGTCAAGTAATGGCTACACACTGCAGATAACAAGGCATTTTCATCTGGAAAAGCTAAATGCCATTTTTACCCATGCCTAATAGTTTTGATTCACAGATGGTACATAGTCGATGATTTTGTAACTTTACTGATACATTTACTTGTGAGGAAACATAGGTTAAAATATCTTGCAATGTTCACGGGTCATGTGTCAGATTCTGTATTTCACAATCATAGCAGTCACAAACAGGATGTGGAAAATGAAGTAGATAGATCTTATGCACAAAAATCTATTCCTTCCCCAAACAGCAGTAATTTTGTCTGCATACCATGTGTTCTTTCGGTAACTATGGATATGCTGTCATTTTGGCTGGTTTTAATTTAATTAAGCTTGTAAGCTCCTTGGGGCAAGGACTGTCTTCATTTGCCTGTGAAGTGTCACGCATATCTAAAGCACCGTAGAAATAATAAATGAGCCTTCTGTATATGATGTCTCTCCCTTGCATATATACAAGGTTTAGTAAAGCTTGGACTGTACTGAATTATTTCTCTCTCAGCTTTGATCAGGCACTTCCACAGCTGTGAGCCACGTGTGCTGTCCTGTCTGAGAAGCTGAGGGAAGCAGCAGTTGCTTCTAATTGACGTGTGGACTCAAGACATGCTACTGTTTACAGACCAGTACTTTTCTCAGATACCCAAGTGCTTCTTGCATATACCATGGTCGTGGGTTTTGCAACAGACAGACAACTAGTCTAAGATGGAGGAAATCCTGAACTGCACATTCACAGTGTGTGGTAGGACACGTGTCCCAGTGCAGAAGGCAGATAGATGGTCAAAAGATCTCCAGGCTTTACAAAGAGGAGAAACTGCAAGATGCTAATACCCCTCAAAACACTCCAGTTGTTTCCTTCCCCTTCTTCCCCTGCCTGTCATCTTAACTCATTCCCACACGAATACCTCAGATTTGCAGCAAAATGCAACCAGCAGAGGAGCCGCATCACAGTAACACCAAATACTGAGCACCTAGGGAAATATCTTAACTGTCGCCTTCCCAGGAGTGTGCTGAAATAACCCGACTACAGAGCATTCTGTGATAGGGAGGCTTCAGTCCCATTTGTTGAAGCTCCCACTCCATCCATGAAGTATTTAACTGGTGACTAGGTGACAGTAAAAGCCCAAACACAATTCTGTAGCTTGGTGACGGGGCGCCCCGCAGGCAGCTGGGCTGTGTCAGCACAGCTGCAGAGCTGCTGAGGGCGAGATTTCCTATTGCCATTCCCAAACAGGCAGTTTGGAAGCCAACCTGAAGTTGCTGCTGTTCTACTGCTTCTTCCCCTATTACAGCTACGGCACTGGTTTGTAAAGACATAAATAATAACCACCGTAACCTCAGAGCTGCTTGTATAATTGCAGTTAGCTGTATGTTTTACAGAATATACAGTATAAAACAAAAGGTCAGAAAACATGCTGTAGGAACTTGCATAGCTACAATCTCAGGAATAGGACATACTCGTTAGCAGCTGCCATGCCCTATTAAAACCTACTTTTCCTCTTTCTAGGGATTACTAATTAGTTCACTTAATTTATCTGTTGTAACGTGCAAGCCACTCTTTTAATTACTGTGCAGTTTCTGAAATCATATCTTCACTTGTTCTGCATTTACACAACACATTTAAATATTTCATTACCTCTACAAAAAAAGCTTATTGTGGTATACCACTGACATTGCTCAAGAACAGGAACAGCTGGCTTCACCACAGAAAGATTTGCAAGGGGTGGTGGTGGGGGAAAATTGAATAAAAAAAAATCACTGGGTCCCTAGGTAGTGGGATTTTCAGTAATCTGGTACTTCTATTAATCTTCTTCCATGTTCTTTACAGACTTTAAACATGTAGTAAGAACGTTTTACTTAGTATAAAACATTTGTAAAGGTCTGAAATTTAAATAATCATGTGGATATTAGTATTTAATCTGTCTGCCTGTCAACTATGTTAATCTTTGTGTTTTTCCCCTTTTAAAATAACATTTCAAGTATATAACATGTAGCCAAGCCATATAAAAGCTGATTGCCCTTAGATCTTCTGACCTACTAGCTGGTACCAGCAGGTTTAGAACGGAAACTGCGGCTGTAAAAGGAGCAGGATTAGGTGAGCAGAAGAAAGTTGGGCATTTTCTTAATTACAGAAATGCTGAACAACATGGTCATTTCCTGGGGACTTAAATAAATAGCTCACACCACGCTACTGGTAACTGTTGATGAATGAGATTTTGAAAAACCTGGTTCTCTGGAACCCTGAATCCCCTCTACACAAGCATACCATGCTATGAGCACGTTCCATTAATTAAATTAATCTTATAGAAGTCCTGCCTGTACCTAATTAACAGTGGTAACAAAACTCCCCAAAAACTCACTCTTAAGAGTAGTACTACATATACGAAGATGTGACTGTGCTCGGGCACAAACAAGAAAAAAGACAGGCAGCTGTACACATAATTCTGCACATCCCGCTTCTCCCTGCCGCAAGAACTCCTGGACTTCTGAATGCTTACTTATTCCAGGACCTAATCCAAACAGAGCACTTGATCCATGTCACTCTTCTCTCATAAAGAATGCACATTTCATTGTGTAAAAATACTAAATATTGAGCTACAATGTGGAAATAAGCAGCTCCCTACTGGCCAAAGCAAATCATATTTACTTCAACAGAGTAACTGCCTCAGCCTACTGACCTTGCTGAAGCTAAAGGAGATTGAGTGATGACTGATAGAAATCATGGCTGATACACCCTCAACTCGGAACAAAGAAAGGAAGTCCAGCAGGCTGTTAAAACATAAAGATGATTCCAAAAGTCAGTGATATATGCAATGTAACGAACCTGAGAAAAATCAAAACTTCCTGCTGAAAAATACTTTCCTCCATACGGACTGAAACAAAGCCGATTCCCTAAACTGTGCCTTTCTCAATCCATCCCAACATAAAACCCACCAAAAAAGTGATTTTCAAATTACACAATTTATTTAGTATACAATAGTCATTACATCTCTTTACAACAACATATTATAAAATAACTATTTTAGATCTCACCTTCAGAACACTGAAACAAGAAATGGAAATACTCTTATGGATCTCAAAGGCTTGTCTCCCCTAAAAACACTCCGGCCAGTTGAAAACATTTTGTCTCTGTGATCTAAAAAAAGCAATTCATACCACAGTCCCACTGATAACGAGCAGCTTAAAAGTCCTCGCGGACAACAGGTACCATACACAAGAAGTCATGATGGTGCCTTCCCATTGCTAGTTATTTGTGAGATTTCAGTGAACATGGTGCCACGAGGGTCGTTCCTGGGGGCAGAATATACTCCATACAGTGAAACTGTGACGGCACAGCAACCACGTGGAAATAAGGTGCATCAGGGGGATGTAATTCAGGAATAGGTATTTTTTAAAAAACCCACACATTTTTAATGCAGTGAATACAGACCACAGCAAGAGAGGGGAAGTAGAGAAAATAATTATCAGACCACTAAAAACACCACCTACCTCCTAGAAGTCTCAGGCTCTCTCAGCCCAGCTCCAGGAGGAGGAGAGGCCGCCCTCCAGCCCCACAGCCTCTGCAGCACCGACCACCCACCCCGCTCCAGCAGGCCCTGATGGGGCCGCACGCCTTTAAATGGGGGACAGAGAGGGGGCTGCTCCCTCCCTGGAGCGGTGCGATGCCTGGGCTGCTCCCCTCTCAGCTGGTAAGTGGTTCTGTTCCTTGTCATTTTCTATTGTACTGTTTTAAGGACACCAGTCTTCTGAACGCTGTACTACATAGTCACTGGAACGCGCCCTTCCCTTTTAGTAGTACATCTTTCTGGTGCAGGAATTGTTGGAATTGTTTAGAAGTGTTACAAGCTACCTCGGCTTTTAAGACTGTGAACTGCAGGAGTTAAGCAATCTCCAAAATACTCTCCATCTAATATTTCAAATTTCTGGTGTGCTACTTTGGGGGGTGTTTGAAGAAACTATGTTACTGAGGCAGCTCTGGATTATGGCAGCCTTCGGTTTTTATGCCTTCCCAAGACCAATAGTAGCTTGGGGTCTTAGTTTGTTTTTAAAAAACACAAAACCAAAACAAGACAAATTTGCACTTTGTAGTTTCTACAAAAAGTTTCTCCTTTGGTAACAGTAGAGACTGTATTTTTGAAAAAAAGGCTATTTAAAAAGAATTACTGTTACAGTCAGGACTTAGTCTCAGCTGTTACCGACAAGTAAATTCTGAAAATGATAGGATACCACTGGATCTTGCAATCTCTCATTTCAATCGGAGGAAAGATACTGCACCTTTAAAGAAAGATACAACCACAATTTAAAATAAGACAATACTGCCTAGACATACTTTACCTTACATGTGCTTGTTTTCAATTACTGTAAGGCACTCATTGAGGAATTCACTGACCCGTGCTTTCAGCAAGAACAGGCATGCATCATTACAGGCCTAATTAAAGTTTTAATACTGATTAAAATGTTTTATTATTGTATTATGTTAAACTGCAGTGGTCTCCAACCTCATTAAGGGATATAGGCTAGAAATTACTCAGAAGTCTCAGTTGCTGAGTTTAACAACCTAGCTACTGTCAATGTTTGATTTAAATACAGCCTGATTAAAGCACACTTTCCTTTTGTGTTAGCATGAAAGTGCAGGAAGATGTTGAACATTGTTTAATGAGTATTTACTGAATATAAAATTGTTTGAGCATGTGACATAAGCATCTCCATCTCTTCAGTAATTTACTTCAGTACAACTGAAAAGGGAAAACATTTAAATCATTTGGAATTGGAACACAGCTCAGTTGTGAAAGCTAATCTCATTACACATCTTGATTAAATTAAATGCGGAGTTTGCTATCACTAGCACTTTAAATTTCCCATCATTAGAAATTAATTGCAGTGGTAATTATTATAACTGAGTTACTTGCACAGGCCACAAACACTCTTATAGGTGTTCAAATGTTAATTCAACATTGGCCTAGAGGCACTTGACGATTACAGTTCTGTTTTTCATAAGAAACAAATGATCCTAGTGGATGTCTAATTAAAGTTGGAGTACTGTTAGACTTTCAACCAGATTTAATCTCTAATTTCAATATAAAACCAAAGCAGTGCTAAAACACAGCAGAAGTCATGTGTTATCTGGTAGCATTTAGGAAGTCAATACAATTCATGAAGTTCTAAGCTGGCAAAAAGAAAAAGGGTACAAACAAATCACAAAATTCTCAGCATTGAGGCCTGTCTTTGCTTCACCTTCCAAGTCAATTCAAAATAACTGCAGTCTATTGGGGTTTTTTTTAGTATAAAGAGCAAGGACACAATGATTTTGTGCTAAAATATATAGCTTTGTGATTGAAATAACATAAAGCAAAGCTCGAATACCTGAAGAGATTTTAAATACCTAAGTTCCCTGCTGATTTTAGAGATGAATTTTTCTTTTGTAAAGTTGGCAGTGTTCAATTTTGGTATCCTACTCCTGGAATTCATATGGGGAGAAAAAGGATCCCCTGTAGTTCAGAAAGCAAATAGAGACAATAGTGTTGTGAGAAACTTGGGTTTTTTGTTTGTTCTGAGCATTTTGTGAGGACACAAACATGCAACATGTATCAAGCATGCTCCACCTTTAGTCTCGTTAGAAATACGTAACACTCCATCATTAAATGCTTAATGTTATGAAACAGTACGTTTCTGTATCACTAAAAATGCTGAACAATGATTAAAATTTTACTCTTCAACCTTGTTTGCTGATTCTGCACTCGCTGATTCTGCAATCACACTCACAAGCTTGGAAACTCATATCTGCAAACATTCCCAAAGAATTCAAAAAAGAGGCACTAAAAGAGCACAAGGATCTGCTGAAGAGGATCAGATTGTAAGACAAAACAATTTTTGTGACTATTTTCAGGATTCACAAAACCAGTGCTTGCTCAGTATCGGAGTAGCATGGCCTGCTTTCACTGAAGTTCTATCATTTCGTAGTAAAAATCCAAAATGCTGAGCAGAACTGCATAGGCTAGTTACTCTGCAGTGCTCATGCAGGCTGCTCATTTTGTGTGTCTTCCCATCAGTTAAAACTGGAAAACAATTATATCCTGGGTATTCAGGTCACACTTTATAATCAAAATGGTCCCTGCTAGTGTTTGTTTATGAATCTATGAAAATTTTGGCAACATCAAGAATGTTATCAAAACTAAACTGTCTTAAAAAAATTAATTAAACAAGAAACCATGAATGTAATATGTCTTACAAATGTAACATGTTTATAAACCTCTTCTGCATTTCCTAAAGTGGGTCCTAGCATTAAAATAGTGAACGTGAAGCCATGGTGGGAAGTGTTATTTATGCTTAGCAAGTTTGTAAACATGGAATGTTTTGTTTTGAAACACTCTAGTGAAGTGTATTGTATAAGAAGGCAGGTTTTTTTTAATTTCCTCACAGAAGCGAGGATACAACGAAGGTTTCAAATCAGGCTCATTCTCTCCCAAACCATCCATGATCTGTAATGAAATTGAACAGATTTGTGAAATGTCTTTAGCCAGATCACAGTTACAGGCAATAACAAGAAGCTAAAAACCACCCCAACAATACATTCAGAGGGTCAGACTGGTCAGATTTGTTAACAGTGACTGTAAGAAACAAGCGGGAGGAAGAAAATAACATTAAACCAGTAAGATTTATAGTATTGTTTCTATTGTGGATAAAGCTGGTTTGTCAGAGGTACATATCTGCTTTGAGTCACGCAGTCTGCCGTGGTTCCGTGTTAGCCCCAGAAATGCTTGAAAACTCTCCTGACACAACGGAGTAATACAGCCCTCCGCTGGTCCCGAGGGAACCGAAGTTAGGAAGTCATTTACACTCCGAAAGGGAACACTATTTGTGTACTGCTCACCTGAAGCTCATCAGGAAGTGATTACTGATGTTGCCCAGGCTTAATTCCTCCTTTTTTAATTATCAAATACCATTAAAAGCAAGCAATGTTCAATTTGGTGATTTTGAGAATATCTAAAGGCTCTGTTAGATTTCACTTCCCACACTCCTGATCAAGTGGAAATAACCAAAGCTAGTTCAAATCATAATTGTATTTCAAAAAGAAGTTAAGCAAAATGTATTTTCTTTATAAATCTTGTATATAATACTTACGTGGCCATTAGCTATATCGAGTAAGTCACGTAACCGACAGCCTCTACTGTGTCTTCTTTCGTAACAAATGCTGTCTTCTAGGATCACGTAATCTGTGCCAAAGGATCGCAGTATTCTGTAAACGTCTTCAGGAGATCTCTTGGCATAGATCTGATAAATCTACAGAAGAAGAAAACTAAGCTGTGAGAGACATTACATTACCAATTTTTACTTTGCTCTTTCATCAATTCCTTTATCTTGAACCAGAGGAAAAACTGAGATCAATAATCCATGTGATTTGAATTAAATAGTTTAAAAAAAAAAAAAGCTTTTTTCAGTAGCCACTTAAGGTTTCTATGTTACGGCTACTATGATGCACAACAGTGCTGGTGCTGCTGTCTGGAGAAAGGCCTTGGTAGATGCCTGTAAAACTTTCAGAATGTCCACATTACAAGAAAGCATAGTTTAAAGCAATCTCCCCAGCTTTGTGTGCAGTTTCTCAAGGTGGCTTCTACATAAAATGTTTTGTGCTAGTCTGGGAACTGAAGGAAGTATCAGGCAAATGCTCATGTGGGTTCGACAGCCCAAGCGGGCAGCAGGATCTATTAATGCCAGCAGCACCCAGACCAGTTCACTCAGAACCAGCTCCAGCACCTGGGTACAGTCACTCAAGACACACACCAGCTGCCAGAACCAAGTCAGCACATGCTCAGAGTACAAGGAGTCTCACAGAAGTTGGTAAATTCTGGAACTCTATCTGAAAATAAGTTAATTCAATGAACAAATCACATGATGTCAGTTGCAATGTGCCATTAGAGATTGCATGTGTTTTCTGGAACACAGCCACTGATACGGGTAAGAATTAACGTAAACAATCAGAACACTCTTACCTGTTTTGTTCTCTCTCTCAGATTCTTATCCTCATAATGGGGATGATTAGTTAATGTCCGTCCAGTGCACAGTTTGACGCCTGCTAATAGCTGCATGCTCCCAGCAAACACTGCTGTGTTTGGAGTGTTTGACCTAAACAAATGTTGATAAGTCTGAGGAAGCCTCTGTAAGGGTATTTTTGCATTGCTTGTTACAGATCAGAAGGAAAAAAAAGACTGAAAAAGTATTTTTCTGCCTCTCCTCTATTCAGGGAGCAAACTGTCCAAGCAACTGTGTGGTCACCAGATAGGAAGCAGATAAATCATGATAATACTATCTAACTGCAAATAAAAAAATGACTACATACTATGAGGGAATTTAGGGAAAACATGATCCTGAAAACTTCAAAGTACTTCCATACTTCATATTTTTTTGGGGTTCATATAGCCTCTGAATATCTGTACATTTCTATATCCTAATTATTTTAGTATTTCAAGAAACTTATTGTGACTTAGATTTGTGTCTGATATATAAGGTATTCTATATAGAATAGATTAGTTAATCTGCATGCTAAAACTTCTTGTTACTGTCCTGGCATTCACCATTCACTTGGACTAAAAACTTTGTTACGTGAGATATTAATCCTCCTATTCTGACAACTGTGGGAGAGAAATTATTAAGAGAGTCACCCCTGTCGTGAAAAGCAGGGCAGGGGGAAGGGACGCAGAAGATGCCAGATAGAAATGCTGTCAACTACTGGTACTGTCATCATCTGAAATTCACAGCCAATGTCTAGAAGTATTATCTAAATAACAGTCTTGGTATCTCAGGATTGTTTAAAAACCCATAATGAAAAAAAAAAATATTTTTTTGCTTACTTTCCCCCCAACAAGTTTGCAATCTGAAATAGATGTAAAGACACAACAGAAGGGCATAGCAAAAAGATAAAGTAAAAATGCCAGGCAACAGATACTACTGTAATTAGGCTAAATAAAAATGGTCATAGTGTGCTTAAGACTTTCCAAGCGCTTAGCAGGCACATAACCATGAAAAGTCCTATGAAGACTAAACCAACAGAAAACAGCATACATTAAATCAAGTAAAATGAAATTAGAAAGGAATGTGAACAGTTGCCTAACATCACCGTGCGTGTGTATATGGCACCCACAGTAGTCAACTAACTGTGACACTTTGGGGTGCGCTTTAGGAAGCCTTTTTAAACTGCAGCTGTATGTTCAGCCTTCTCTAAGCTTCATGATCGGCTTGAAAATGTTAAGAGACAAGTATTAAATTTTATTATCGCCTTTCAAGAGATTATGCTTAGCAAATGAATTAATAATTACAAACCCTTCCTAAAAATTCTTGCACTGGTACATTAATCTCATCTAGCAGGGACAGAGATAGTATTTTTAACAGGCCAGTTTAACTTTACTGATAGACTAGTTTTTCAGCAGTTTATAAAACTAGTTTAAATTTTAAAGTCTAAAAATATTTAATCTCTTTTAAAAAAATTCTTTTACTTAAAATATTCAAAGCCACAAGTGTCATGAAGTAAATGTTTCATTAAAAGAAATAAATTCATCTTAGAATTTAATACTATGCAAATGTAATGGCCTTGACAGGCTGTCAGCTAGGACTCGTGTCTGAATCTGCAGGAAAGCGCTATTCTTTAGACTAAGCTGAAAAGAACGTGGACTAGGTTCACAGGGGACTTGGTAGGGCTTAGACACCTAACTGAAATCGATGATTCTCAAAGCACCTTCAAACATGTTTCTGTGTTTATGCCTCGGCCAGGAAACTTCTAGTGTGAAAAGTCTATTTCTGTGTTTGTTCAAGATTGGTTCAAATTTTCTAACGCTCTGCAGTACTTATCTCCTGACTTGGCCTTATCAAGGCAACCTTGCATCTCTGATTCCTAAAGAGCCCCATATAATGAAAACTTGCATAATCAAACTTTCTTTAAAAAAACCAAAACAAACCACAGTGAGTACCAAAGGGTAAAATCACAAGAAAACAACAATAACAACAACAACAAAAAACGTTCCCAAGAAACAGTCTGCAGCCTCTTTTCTTACAAAAGAAAGCTAGAGGAAATGGTGATAGTGTCCTTTTTCCATAACACACTGGTAAAAATGCTTGTCAAAAGTGTAGTAGTCGCAGGGTTCAATTCCTTCCCTTTCTAAAAGCAGTCACCTTTGCCCAGAAGTGGTGAAATATATCTGGATTCTGTATTTGTCAGGTATTAAGAGTTTTGCCAGCACTTCCTCCTCTTCCTATACCTTATAAGCAATCTAGTGAACCTTGCTTGCTTTCCAAAAAACTGGCTTTCGTGCCTTGGTCCTGGATGGAGTTCAAAATGAGGTATTCCAGGTGAAGGCAGATGTTTCCCTGAGACTCAGATTTACATGTTTGAAGTCCTAGAAAATCATACGCTTTAAGACACATCACTGTCCATATTTTACTGGGACCAGCTTGGTTCCCAGAGCAAGGTGTGCTACCCCCTTCCCGTGCTTTACCGGCACTGCCAGGAACACAAACCTGGTGCTGGATTTCACTGCTGTGGCCAGACGCTTGGAAGCTGGGAGGTGACGCTGAGCTTCCCGCAACGTCTGCCCTCCGCAACTACAGCTTAAAAGAACTTCAGCTGGAGGCCGTTACTGAGCGTTTATCACCTGAAGCAGCCACCAGAGGGAGACATGACAATTAACTAATATTTGTCGGGTACAGGATGATTTCTACATTTCATGCGAGCGTCTTTCTCTAATAGTCCTACCTGAGTCAGGCACTAACTGCTGTGCTCTGTATCCAAGGCAGCTAATGTGCTTCAAACCACTGAATGACACTTCTCTATTACAGAAAAACGAAGCAATTTTTACAAATGTCTGAACAAATGATGTATAAAATGAAAGGATAATTTGTTTTATAGCTTTCTGCCAAGCTCCGTACCACGCTGCCCAACCTACAATTTATTCTCTACGAAATGTCACTAAATAATGACAAGGACTTACAGGTCAAACTGATTTACATTATATAATTTAAATGTCATTCCAAGCAGACCTGATGGCATTTTGAACAAATAATCTCATTTATTTTTGAAGCTATAAGCTTTCAACAAGTTAATTACAGCTGAACTAATGGGTAAACTAAGCGCTATAATGTATCGTATGATGCTTTTCTTTACCTACCCTTAAGAATTTAAAGAAATATGTAAACACTAAAGAATAACTCATTAAAAATAAAAGGGTTTTACAGGAACTACGCCTCTATGCCTAACTTGCACAGACTCTCAAAGTCGTAGTAATTCTTTCTCTTATTAAGCTGCTAAAGAATTATTGTGACTTGGTTTCAAGGAAGTGCTACAAAAATGGACAACATTGCAATTACAGGTTACATCATTAGAAATAAAACGGCTATTTATTTCTCTTAAAAGTCCTCCAGAGTCGGAAATCTGTCGTCGGTTTTCAAAGCCATAAGATCTGACAAATCTCAGATTATTCCTTTACTACCACCTGGGTGTGATAAGAACCTACAAAGCAACTGGGTTTGAGAAAAGGAGATTCTAAAAAGGGGTTCTCAAATATGCCACATCAGTGTTTTGTTTTTTTTTTTTTTCTTTAAAAAAAGGCTTTTTATTTGCAGAGTGCTGTATTAAATTTTACAGGTTTATCTGCAAATGATAGTCAGTAAAGCATACTCAGTCAATCTGTCATGGTTCTTTTTTTTCCCTCTGGTTTGGAAAGACTGAAAATTGCAAAAATGGAAAAAGACAGCCACAAAGGAAGAGCAACACGATGCACTGTTGTTAGTCCCAACCTCAATTTTATGCATGCATATTTTGTTCACATAAAGGAGTGCACCTGCACAGTTGGTATAAACCTAGTTCTCAGGCACTACCAAGTTCATACCTGAATTTTACTGACAAATCAATGACAAAGGATAAGCCCAAGAATTTAAGTACAGTAATTAAAAAAAAAGTGTAATATTGCCTTTAAAGTCTGGAATATGTGCTGATTTCAATGTGATTACCCTTGAAAATCAGGCATGTAGGTAGGAGTGAAGAGTTAAAATTTATAGCTGGCTTGAAATTAAAACACAGCCATTAATATAAATTACTAAATGAAAGAGCCACCACCGAAACATAAGTATTCCATTTCCTTAGGAGCTTTTTGGAAATTTGTGGGGTTCCCACTAATACAGAAATTTGCCTGCTTGTCCCCCACACCTCATTCAAATACAGCTGACGTACAATTATGCTCTGCCAAATCTCAGTCTCAGTTAACTTTTTCACTGTTTTGGCTGTTGTCTGAGATTTCTGAAAAGCTTGTCTATGGTTTTTGGTAACTGCTTATGAAATATTCTACAATTCTAGACAGGTTTCCCCTTTAAAGGCAGAAGACATTGCTTCTTAAACACTTACCAGAAGTAAACAGAGTAGGGAAGTTCACGCTATTGATTTGCTCATTCTATTGATATTCTTCCCCATCTCACAAATGAGCATGTTGTTCCTGTTGTCTTAGGGAGAAAGACCAAAACTAAGAATTTTAATATACCTCCCATCTGGGAACACAGCTGTGAACTATCCCTGGGTCACTGGCAGGACCTTCTTGCTTTTTTTTTTTTAAAAAAAAAAAGCTAAGAAAATGAGGTGGTGGGTAGAAAAAAGCAAGAGACTGGGATATGCAAGATCATTATGTAAAAAACTACACTCTGCAGTGGATGCAGTCTAATACTATGCAGTAACTTTATGGTAAAGATTTAAACCAGTACAACTTCCTGAAAATGCTATGGGAATTTTAGTAAGGGGAAGAGTAAAAAATACATCTGCAGACACTTCACAGTGGACAGACTAATAGCTGGCTGTTATTCGGACCGAATATTTGGACAAGTTAATATGCATTTAGATCTAAGCAAATATAAGGGTTCTCTTGTTGTGGAGAGATTGCAAGACAGATGAGTTATTCCTAATTCACTGCTACACATGACAAATTAGAGCTTCTTATACTGAGTTTTAATAATGAATGATTAGTTCCTGACACCAACCTTGACAGATCATTAACTACAGCAGAAATAGCAAGTGTTAGCAGAGTAAAATATTTTTCTTACACATCAATTTAAGAAAATCTGTCTCACTTCAAGAAACTTACCATAAATTTTGTTGACTTGTATTTAAAGTCTAGATAATTAACTCTTCTTTACAGGAACAGTATTTCTAAACACAGTAAATTCTAAGTAGAAAATTTCCCCCTGTAATCATCTGTCATGACTTAAAATGAAGAGAGGACAAGCACCAGTTTAGCATTCTCAGCACTAAGAACATATGAAAAATTATTCTCATTGGATCCAGTCAAATCCAGTTCATGGCTGGGAATAACTCCACATGCATATTTTATGTATAAATCTATATATAACTCTATATATAGTACACAGGAGACCTGAACTATCAGACATTTAGCATCTTTTAATAAAACAGTAGTGCTAAATGGAAATGGCTGGTAAACATTAGTCACAAAAACATGTCAATATGGCAGCAAAAATTTTAAATGATGGGAAAAAACCATGACCTGCTTTCAAAATAAGTGAAGGCTTGTAGTATATTTTACTTCTAAACTACTCCTTCTAGTTTATAGGTTAAAGAAATACAACGGTACAGAGTGCAAATAATGTTGCTATGGGTAGAATAGGCTGGGCCACCGGTTTTGCTGAAGTTCGCTGCGTATGAAAACACAATACAGGGCTCCAAGGAAATACTTCAAATAGTTCAATGCTAAATGTAGTAAATTCAGATTTACTTTGAGAATGTTTTCCTCCAGAACATGAAACTGATTTATTTTTAAAAAAATCTTTATCATAGTTCCAAATAAATACAAGTCCCTGGAATATCTCTATTCAGTACTTAACCTGGAAGTTTTTAGTGGTTACTGTATGTTACTAGAGAACAGATCCCTTAAATTCACAGTCCTCCAGAGAATGTCCTACCTGGCCCTTTTCTCAGGATCCTCTACCACGAAGTATTCCAAACTGTATCCACCTAAAAAAATACATTCCTATGTTCTGTGAGAAAGCAGAAGTGATGACGTGGGGTTGGAATGACTTAACTCGTACTCCTGAAAGAGACTTTGCACCTAGGCTTAGCTGTGGCAAGTTTAAGCTCAGTTACAAATATTTTGTTTGCAGTTTAAAAAACACACTGGGATTAATTTTAGGAAGTATAAACAATTTAATTACTTTTAAGTTCAAGAAACAGACTGTAGAGTACTGATTTTTACAGCCCTACAACTGTGCATTCATGCGTCTTAAAAATTTTGAAGTTGAAAAGAGAAGGGCACCAGGTTGTGCAGAAAAATAAAATTATTTCACTGCAAAGGTCTATTAATGAAAAGAGGTAGCTATGACATGATGAAAGAAGCTTGACACCTCCAAATTGACCTCTTTCGGCTGGAAAAACTGTATGTGCTTATGGGAGGAAATGGAATCAACTGGTTCCCTGATGCACATGCAAGACAGCAGCACGCTGCTGAACCAGGGCAGAGCAGTCTGGGGGGCTCTGCAGGTAGCTGCTTCCCCCCAGCCGTTAACACGCTAACCTCTTGATAGCCCCTTCATTCTTAACTATAGCCATGGGTCACCACAGTTCACTGCTGAGCCCTTACAAATAAGGAGAACACTATAACTAAGAACATTAGAGCTACACAAATAGCATTTAACTTAAATAAAAATCCTCTTACTTAATCCAGTTCATCAGCTCCACAGTGTCTGGGTCATAGAATTCTCTCAGCTCTGACAGTTCATCCATTATTCCTGGCCAGAACTATAATGAAAACAAAATAAAACAAACTGAAGACAGAATGAACAAAACAAGTTCTGGATGTTGAAACGTATTATGTCCTCTTAGCTAGTAACTGATCTTGTCCAGCTCATGGATAAGTTGCAAGACATAAGCATAATCTACCCTTCTTATGAAGGACAGGTGGCTGCCGTTGCAGTATGAAAACTCAGTTGCGGGGTTTGAGCCGTGCAGCTCCTGCCAGGTGACCAGAAGGAGCAGAATTAGCTGTTGTGGTGAGCCTGAGAAGAACAGCTCTTCTCAGATGCACAGCTCACTGGAGCTTTCCAGAACTCCACTAGTTAAGATCAGTTTGTATCTTAAAATCGATGGGAAACTAAAAGTTGCCACCAGATAGGACTTGTACTGCATTCTATCTACTTTACAAGCGAACCACTGAAGTTCCCTGGACTATAGTATAATGTTAATGTTTTAAATTATTTCTTGATAGATCAAGCTTTAAGAAAAGGAACAAGATAAAGAGGGATCATGTAAAAGTTCAATACATAACAGCCAATCCATTAAATAATGCCTATGGTTACAGAAGGAAAGACCCCAGGAATTAACATTAAGTTTGGAAAGGCAACTAACAACTAAACAACAAACAAACAAAAAAACCAAAAAACCCAACCCAACCAACCAACCAAAAACCGGTAGGAAATCTGTATTAGATGTTAAAATCCCTAGATGTGCTGTGGATGCCATGAGTGGCATTTCAGAAGTTTGAATTAAAAAAGAACCACTGAAGGAAAAAAAGAAAAATGTGACTGAACAGCAACATCCAATAGACTACTGGGGAAAACATTTCAAAATTTACTGAAGAATACATAATCAAATTTGGAGGAGAGAAAAAAGGCTTGAAATTTATTCTGAAAAGCTTAACCCTTATCCCAAAATAAGCTAACAGAACAAAGATTTATTTAAGGGTTTCTTGTTGTTTCAGATAGCGAATATTCAAGGGAAAAGGGAGCAATTAAGAGAGATAATGACAATGCTAATGACTAACTGATTGCTTTGCATCAGTCTTTACTACAGCGGATGTTATGATGAAACCTATTCCAAACCTGCTTTCTTTAGATAGTAAGGATTGCTGGCTTGCAAAGTGAAATGTCACAGGAAAAAACTGTAAGAAAACCCACCCAATAATCTAAAAAGCCATAAATCATCCAATTTAGATAATATTAATCCAGGAGTTCAGCAGGAATTTGAATGTGATGCTGCTGAGCTACTTAGCAAAAATATGCATTCTTTCACTAAAACTGTAATTATGTAGGAGGACTGGGGAGCAGGAGATATAATTGGGACGATTAAGATACTTACTAGTTTAACTGTTTACTTGATATATTTTTTAAAGTAATACTGGCTGGTAGATTGAGAAACATCTAAAAGATTGTTATGGCAGTATCACCACCTTACGGTTGTGGGAAGTACAGTAGTATTACAATAGACTTATTTCTGCTCTTCAGAAAACCTCTTGAGAGGTTAGTAAATAAATTAAGCTGTTGTGAAATGAGACTGCGGAGTCTCATAATGAATCAAAATTTCCTCTCTTCATTACTAAACTACCCTGGATAGCTAAACATTTTGAGAGCTTGGAGCCTTTCAGGCAGGAGACGGAAGGAAATGGGCTCTGCTTTGCTTCTAGATTGTGCTGCAAACCTGCCCTGCAACCTACTGCGCATCCAGTGACACTGTGCTGGCTACTAATGCTGGGACTATTACGTGGTATTCACCAACCTATATAAGTTTTTGAAGTCATGGTGTCACACTACAGCAACTTTTGAGTGAGCACAAACAGTTTTTGCTGGTGGAAAACTGTGGTAGAGGGGCTTGCTATTACTTATTATTTTGAATTGAAAAAGTGAATTCCAAAGTAGCAAAGTTTTCAGGTAACACTACATTTAATTAGTCAAGCCAAGAGAAAACTGAGGAACTTCAGGAGTTCCAAATACAATAGAACAGCAATGACAAAGTAAGTAAAAAGTAAAGCATCCAAAAAAATGGTCCAGTAACACCGATAGAACAACTTCATCCTGTAAATCAAATATTGAGGAAAAAGTGTACCATGAGACAAGGAATGAAGAAAAAGAATAGATGGAGTATATCAGGGGTGTAACAAACTGTTCAGAATAATGCGTGGTATCTAAAGTGGTTTCCAACTTGTAACATGCTCATCTCTCGTGTCAAAGTATTCAGGAAAAGAAGCCTGTTGTCAAGTGACTTAAATTAGCAACACAGGGATTTCACTCTGGACTGGAAAAATCTTAAGGACTTGTAATTTCCAAAAGGCTTAAAAAATACTTGTACAGGCAAAGGTAGTCTGAAATGTTATTGCTGACTCTCATCAAAACCACAAACAAAGCAAGAAAACAGAAAGGAGGCATACTTTAAACTAGTAATGGGGAATGTTCTTCCTAAGGTATATAATTACTCATTGAAAAATATCACTAAGACCTAGAATCTGCAATAGTATACGAAATAATAAACTCAAATTCGATGACACGACTATAGAAAGAAATTGAATTAGGAGATTTAGGTACTAAAGTTGTTGTTTGTTCCCCCACCCTAGACCCCTGGTGGATATAAGACAATTTTTAAATTTCAGGAGTAAAACTATCTCTTTTGTGAGTGAAAACATGACCCCCACCCTTTATATTGTAGAAAGATTTTGGCTTTCTCGTTCATGTTTGTTTTTCCTCTGGCTTGTGATCATGGATTTCATCCAGAGTAAGAATGCTTCAGTTTCTTATTAAATGTTTGGTGTGCTTTGGGTTTTCAGGGTACTTGGCTTTATTAATAGTTACTATCCCCAAATATACGTACTGAGGATGTATATACATCTCTATACACATGACAATTTTTAACTCGATGTCTGTGATAAGAATCCGGAGATCTTTAAAAGCCTGCAGCTTTTCCCAAAAAACAACCTATCTCTTTCATTCTAGCTAGAAAGGCCAGGCTTAGACAATTGTGCTAGCCACAAACTCGGAGATGCTGAACAGTCCACTGATGATTACAGGGGTTCAGTACTTCTCAAATACAAGGACGCTTATTTTGAATTCAAAAGTACAAGCATTAATTCTTTGGCCTCTGAGTGTAAGTGAAAAGCAAGTACTACTACATTATTTATAGTTACTGTTGGCCTAAGAATGAAAATTAAGAATCTCCTTAGAGAAACAGGATTAGATATTACGAATAGAAATAAACATGACATTTTCTTTTGTAATTTCTTCTACAAACTGTCAAGCTTACAAAATTTAGGTTTAAAGGATTAATACATACAGTACATACAGGGAGCTCTTCAGTACAGCCGAAGACTGCTCAGATCATTGGTATATGTTGCGCTATGTGCTGCAATAAATGTATATGTTTGGAGCAAAAGGACTTGGCCATGATGAAGATAAAAATGCAGTTTGAGAAATTATATGAATGGATAGTTTACTAGCAAAGAAAAATCAAGACTATTTGGCAAAACCAGGAACTGCAGATTTAGTGAAGCTCAGAACTAATTTTAAGTACCAACAATTTATTTAGGAATAACTGACATACAAGCAAAAATTGATGGCTGTTATTCTGTTGAGAAGTTAAATGCAGTGGACACAGACACAGCTGAAATCTACCCATAAAGAGTATGAATTGAAACACAATATTTAGTACTGCATTATATATGTGCTGTGTTATCTGCAGCACAGATACAGTATGCATAGAAATACTTCAGTACTTTCACTTTATCTATGTTTGCGTTATACCAATGACAAAAACGTATAAATAGAAATATAGATGTCTTATAGGTCTCAAATACTGTCCCTGCAATCTGAAAGACAGCTAGCATTGTATCCACACCTGTAGCTCAATAAAGTATTGTTCAAGTGATGTATTTGGGACTGTAGTAACCACATGCCTCAAAAGAGGCTTTCATTAGCTTATTCAGGATTAAGTTTATAATCCCATAAAACTCCTATCTTGAGGAATGGCACTAAAGAATAGTTCTGACAAATGTAACCATAAGAGGTAATGAAATACAAAATTACCCTACTACTAGTTCAAGAAAACTAGCCATGATGAGCAGTTAAACTTTGTGGTGAATATGCAAGCTCCTTCTGCAATTTGAGCAATCACAGTGCATGAACAGATAAATTCTCATCTGGGAAAGAAAAAGATAAGAAGTCTCTGTTATTCAAATATATTTGCACTGTCCATTTGTTTCTAAAGGTTTTAGAGACCAGAATATATAAACATATTTTCACAGAAGCAATGGATACTTTCTGGATGTGTCTCTGTAAGAATTCTTATTCTGACCATTGCCAGGGAATCTGGTGACAGGCTGTGTCTGTCTGTCAGGCTGCATTCCTGGAGGCTCACTAAATTCTGACAGCTTTACAGAAAAGACACACACACAAAAGATGTCGCCTCCTCTAGTAGCTGAACTGCAAGAACTGACTTAAGACAAAAATACAGAGGTGTGACATATTTCTTTATTCCCACTAAGCACTTCAAAAAATGGTACTTTTAATGTCAATAACAATACTTTCCTATATTTAGAATAAACATAAAAATGAGGCTTTTTGGACAGACTGAGCACAAGTAATGACTGACCTAAAGCCTATGAAAATCAGTGACTTCTGTTGACTTCAGAATTGAATCTGACAGGATTTAGGAACATCATATCTGCTCATGAAGAGTGGGGAGGCAAATTATCCCAAGCTGATCTGTCACATTAGACTATTAGAACATCACGCTCTCGGCATCACTCGTGTCAAAAGAAATGGCGTTATTTCTATCATTTTCAGAGATGATGAAAATAGTAAATGACTTCCCTAACCTGCATACCCATGGAAAAAAAACCCTAAAAAGTTCTCTAGCAGAATAATAAGAAAATTTAAGTGGAATATATCAGTGTAACTTTACTAACCTGTTACAGTCTTTTTTGACTTTTTGTTTCTCTGTTTTAAAGGAGGAACAGACTTCCAGAGTGAACTCTATTAGCAGCTTTCTTAACTGTTATGCTTTACTACTGCATTTTTAATAATGAAACTCACTTTGAGTTTCTCTGAAGGTAATTATTTAACAAATACTCTCATCTTGCACTAGGTACTGCAGAAATAACTTCTCCATCAAAGCAATATCTGAATTTTTTGTCCTTGTAAATACAGACTAAGAGAACGGCATGCCCATTAAAATAATGTTCTAAATCTCACTGCTATGACAGAGTGACAGACAAATAATCTTATATATGTTATTATTTTAAATGTATTTTATGTATTTATATTTAAAATTTTGACAATAATAATTGGGGGGGGCAGACTGAATGTAATTTAAGTACTTGACTAGTTTTATAATTCTGTACTTTAAAACATATGAGATGAGGCACAGCAGTATAGAACGTTACAATTATTTCTGTCCCTACAATGAATCATTACACAATTTAGCAATCTGCCTCTTATCTGCAACCTAGTTAAAACCAAAACAGACAACTTGCATTTCCACAAAATTATGCACTTAAATCACACCTGGTAACTTACACATGCAATCAGACAAACATTTGTATCTATGAACTACTTTGGATCAAATGAGCCCAACTGATCCTTTACATACAATTTCGTATGTATAAAGGTACTTGCACTATAGGCAGTCTCTCCCAATTTTTAAAATGCATCTAGAAATCTTGCACACAATTATTTAAAAAACAACATCCCTTTATGAAAAAAGGAATATTCCATGCATCTAAAAAAAAAAGCCAAAACGTTGAGAAAAAAATTTTCTTACCTTATATGAAATGTACAGTAATGTAATTATTGGTATAGAATACTTAATCACACGTGTCTAAGAGAAATCACAAAAAAAAATTGGTTATTCTGATGATACATTTATTTGCATAGACTTAGTTAATGTATTGATATCTGACATATTTACAATGTGGTCAGATTTATAAAGTTTGAATTTTCAGACCATATTTTGATTTTGTTTTCAAGTAAAACCCTTACTACAGACCCACCACAAATGATGGATTTATATCCATTCATTTATACTTAAATCTATCTTCTATAAAGTAGAAAACACTGTATCATTCAGTGTAATACACTGTAAAGGTCTTCTGAGAACACTGATGATTTCTTAATATGGTGACCAAGACTTTTTTAGTAAAATTGTGGTTATTTTTCATAGCTGCATCTATATTGCCATCTAGCGTATTCAAATGGAATTGTTTTAATACATAAACCACTAGAAAATACATTTTATTTACTAAATTTATACTAATGTACTTCAGAGATATCCAATTTAAGGACTACAAACAGTATTAACTTCATATCCTGATTTGGTTTTGACGTAGAGCAAAAACAAATTTCATGAAATGCTTCAAGTATAGCGCTAACCCTCTGTGACGAGTAGAGATGAATACACTTCAGGATAAGTTTCCATACTTCCGTACTGCACAGGCCAAAAGATGCAAATACGCACATATGGGATGTCCAGAGGTACTTCATTCTGGAAGAAAACAGAGAAGTTTTTGCTGATCATGTGGAGCTCTGCTAAGCTGTGTTGATGAGAGCAGTTATGTTAGAAGAAATCCTGAACACAGTTTTCTTGGACTGTTAGAACTCTGAAATAACGGAGCAAAAGACTGACTTTGCACTTTGCTATGTGCATCTCTGCTCCCAGACTTTCAAACGTTCTTTTTGGCAGAATTTTGGGAAATTATTTAGTCTACAGGCAGAAAAACACTAGAGAGAGAAAGAAGGTTCATGATTCTGTCAGTTTGTTGTCAGCATATATTACACTCTTACCAAAATATACTCAACTGTCTAAAAAAGCCTTTACTAGAATTTTAAAGAAAAAATACCTCATTGTGCTTAATGCCAGACATCCAAAAAGAACTGTGTGAATTAAGTTGTAAGCAGCATCAGGTTTCAGTGTTACTGTGTATTCTTCCATTTTTTCCGTGAACTGAACTGGACTGGACCCACTAATTAGACAGAAGAAATAAAAAGTGTTATATTAAGTTCTGTAGCTTAATAGTTGTCTGTATTTTAAAGCGTGTTTAATCTTTCTGATGCTAAAAAGCAATACCACTGCTATCAGTCCACAGTCTTCCACTATATCTATGACATAATTAAGCCTGATATCACCAACTTGATGCAGCATCAGGTATTTATTTTCTGGAAAGGCAAACTGAGCTGTTTTAGAATGAGAGAAAATTGTTTACAGAAAGGCATGCTTGGTTTATCGCTTGAAGCAGCTATGCCCGCAGGGCTCACAGGGCTTTTGATGCGAGTGAAGAACGTAACTGTGTTTTGCGAGGCCGTGCTGGTTTATCTGGATGCAACCAAAGCTGTAGATTGGAAGTAAGTTTACAGAAAAGTGCTGAAAGGACTGGTTATTGCTTGATGTGGCTAGTCTTGTCAAAATACATGGAAGACTGATCAAAAAAAGGGATCTGCTTAATTGTGTGGGTTTTTTCCCCATTTTTTGGGGGGTAGGGGATAATTGAGGTAACTGGGCAGTATTAAAAGGAAGGGTAATGTTTGGAATGACATCCAGGATGGCAGAAAATAAGAGCTGCAGAGTCTTTTATTTGTTTTTGAAACTGATTGATGCAGTAAGCTTTTTAAGAGGCTGGTTGAATAGTACCGAAATGCCTTACAGATGACTATGACTTCACAACTATCATAATATAGTTTCAAAAACAGTGTCTTAGAACCTCTCCCTCCCCCACTCTCTATTTTATCCTGTTTTCCATAAAATCTATGATGAGTGGCATGAGTCACATGACATTCCTTGAATTTTTGTGTAATCAAATTTTATATCATCTCTTCTAACTTTTGCCCAGGTTGTAAAGAAAAAACTTAGAGGTGTATAATGAACCATTTACTTTTTTTTTTTTTTTAGATGGCAGTTCAGTACTAATTTTCTTCTAGCGTTCTGTAAATTCCTTCAAATCCTATGGGAAATGACAGCAGTGATTCACAGTTGCAGTCTACCACTCCTGCTTCTTCACACAGAACACGGGAAGTTCACCACAGACTATCCCAGCTGATTTCTGTGCAGTTTGAGGATACCACCAGGGAGATCTTTGATTGGAAATGCTTTGCACAGGGAAACAGGATGAACTAAAGAAGCTAATGTTGTTTTCTATAAAGACACCCTTCCCCTGCTTACCCTCCTCCCAAAAACCCCAAACAACCCTACACATCCTGCAGAACTTCAACAGCAAACAAAAGAGCTTGAAGGAATCTAGGGAAGAACGTTTCTTTGTTTAGTCTCGTTACATCCTTTACATTTTTAGCTTTAATAGGATGTTACTTATTTTGCAGCTCTCTGTTTTATGTCCTACTGTTTCCTTAGCATCTGTGGAAAGTAATACTGTACGCTGCTGTACTCAACTGTCAGTTCCTTAGCCTGTTGAAAAAGAGAAAACTGATAAAAATGTGAATTATTTTCAAAACATAATTTTACCTGAGGTTCCGAAAGGCAGCAATCACAGCTGCTACTGTCATAACGAAGAGAACAAACACGTAGACATAAAAAAGTAATGTATCTGCGAGTCTTGAAAAAGTATTTAATGGTAGTAAACCAAAAGCTTCTTCACAAAGATACAGGTTAGCATCAAAATCTCTGAAAAAAAAAGAATAATGCTTGTCATCATGTATTTCATAACTTGATGTCAAAAAGGACCAAAGTTTTCTTTTTTTTCCCATGCAATTATAAAGCCACAGCTGTGCAGATTACTATGAAGGAAAATGTATGACATAAACATGAGGTAAAAAATCCATGATTTATCACCAAGATTTCAAATGAGAACGACCTTCAGGCTTCACTTCATTAAGTCATGCAAAAAAGTAAAATTGAAGTTAAATCATACCTTGTTGCCCCAAATCCAAATTTTGCTTTCAGGAATTTGAATATGTGTTCATCTGACTCAAGATTAAGAATTTTCTACGAAGGGGGAAAAAGAAAGGAAAATTTTAAGTACCAAAAAAATCAAGCTTCACACAGTAAACAGCTTTTTCATCATTTAAAAGAAACTGTGAGGCAACACAGGCTTACTGAGATAGGGTGCTCTGCAATCAAATAAGCATTCAGTTTTTAATTATGGTCCTGTCATCAAATAGCAACTAACTTACTTTTAAAAATATCTGTTAGGGTTAGTTTCTTATTTAAAGATTAAAGTTATCCAGGACAAGTTGGTTTTAGCTGTATTTTTTACTTGAATGACTTATTGCACCTCACTGTGATACTTTAATTTCCACATGTACTAAATTCTAATCTGTTGATACAGATCTTTTGAAGACACTGAAACTCAAAAGCAGAAAGTGTTACTGTCAGTAATGTCTGCAGGTATCTCTGTGCACAAGAAGTAAATGAAAGTATGATATGGTCTACAACATTTTTATGACAAGTATTCATTTTTCACTGCATTCATTGAAAAGTAAATTCAATGAAAAAACTGGAAAATGCTCAGCAGTATCAGAATGCAGTATAAATCAACACTTGTCATAAAATTACAAGTGAGCTTGAAGTTATGAATACATATTTGATTATTTGGTATTAATTTATGAAGTTTTAAGAATATGTTTTAAAATCTATATACCAAAAAGATTCACAAAATGATCTTTGTTTCTAAAACTCAGTCTCTGAAATGCAATGAAATTTCAGTGCAATTTTTATTTAGTGATGTTACTGTACATGATTAAAAACAGGTTTTAACATAACACATTTTCTAAGTTTCTATATTAAAATTTATTTGCTTACCTTTATGAATTTATTTAATAGGAGAGTCAAGCACAAGACTAACAGTACATGGAAGGTAAGTTTCCCAAGCCTAGTAAGCAAGCTGCCTTTTTTTAGGTTTTTCTAGAAAGAAGAAAATACTAGTATTTCAGTACACTTGTATGTATTTGGAACAAAAGCAACACAGACCATTTGAAATGGCTTCTCTGCTAAACCTGATCAGGACCAAATTTGTTTAGGCTCATGTAAGCAAAAATGTATACATACCCAGGTATCTAGAATAAAGATATATTTCTTCTGCACAACTGAAGAGACAATATCATAAAAACTCCCCAGTGTATTGATCTGGCAGAGTTTTGTAACTAGCCAAACAGCCTCCTTTCAGAGGTGGCCCCATTATATTTATACAACCACTGGCACCCAGTGCAACTGCAGCTGTGTTCCAAGATTCCCCTAATTTCCATAGTATTGTGTGCCTTTTGAAATACCTTGTCATTAGGTGGAAAAGGTGGCTTTTGGCTCTGTCAGTTCACAGGATTTTGAGCAATTTTCCAATTCAAAGCTCCAGATCTGAGAATCATTCGTCTGCTCACAGGCAATTTAGAATAGGCACAGACATTTTCTAACTATAAAAACCACAGTCTTGATTTCAAAAGGTCACGAGTGAGAGACAGCAGGAATGGCCCTGTGAGTTCATATATTCTGTTTAGAGGCTGTCATCAATGCCAGTATCAGAAAAAGCGGCAATTGTAAATACAGGAAAAAAAATCCTAATCTTTGAAAGAAACAATAGATTTCAGTAAACCGAACTTGACATGTACCTAGTTCGCACAGGATACTTTGTTGGAGGCAGACCCACAGATACAAAACAAGTCCTGCTGAAACAGGTATAAAGTCCATTTATGCAATTTTTTTGCAGGATCCAAACTACAACTTGCACAATCATCAATGTTAATAGCAATCACAGAATTATGGGGTCTGACGTGCTTGGTTATGCTGTAGTTAGTGTAATTGAATCCATTATTTGATCATGCAATGTTTTTGTTGCTTTATGCTATAGTAATTCCTCTAATTAGTATTAGTAATTTAAGATTATAATGCATATAAATTACTCATTTATCTATATTTATCACACTCTTTATTTAGAACTACAAAAGTATTTCGGTACTTACCTGGATTGCTCTTGCTATCAAGACGGAAGCATTAAAACTTATAAGTAATGATCCAAGAATCATAGAATTAAAGAACTGTAGGACACACACTAGCAGCAATCCAGAAATCTGAATGATATAGAGCCACACAACCTGCAACAATAATGAGACTTTTACGCCTACAGAACTCTACAGTCATAGCTGTTTTTCTTTGAATATGTTTTAGTATTTATTTTAACATCAATTATTTTTACAAAAAATGTGTCATCTCCCACTAAATCATTACACTTAGAGCTATTACTATAGCCTTTCTACATTTCTGTCCTGAACTAGTTAGGTTAATACTTTATACCTAGGGAAGCCTGATGCTATAATAAAGCAGATGACTTAAACAATTGCAGATTGAGGAAAATACTTATTACTTAATACTTGAAAGATGTTTTGTATTTTATTTAGTCAAAGAAGTGTTTCTGTAGCCTCTACAATCTATTTATGACTAAAGAGTTATGCCTCAGTGCAGTTCAGCAATCAAACATTAGCTGATTTCTCTAACTTTTCCATAACTGTTTAGTATAGTCCCTTTTGAGCGATGTTAAACTATTATGAATGTTCAACTGAATGCAAACACTAAAAAGCAGCTGATTTTCTGATACAGTGGTACTAAAACATAAATGTTACCTGACACATTCTGAGTTCACAGCAGTGGTGTAAATCAGTATAAAGTTGCCCAACAAACTCCAACAGTTTTAAGTAGCACTTTTTAGAAAATTAATATGGAATAAGAGTGGTACAGTAACTCCATTTCAGTATAATTCAGGATGAAACCGTTAATTTGTCAGCTTTTAAGGTTGCTGCCTAGTCACACTAATTGCAAGCTTCAGCTTACATTTGCAGATATAATGAAGAGTTTAGAAACTGTTAAATAAACCATTTATTTTGATACGCAGCCACCATACTAAATTTCAGTTAAATTAATACAATCACTAATATTCAAGTCTGCTTCAAATTTAAAACGAAATTAACACAAATTACTCTTCATCCTACTGCAACCTTTCTTAAAGTACAGTTACAATCTTTTTCAACTAGTGTAAGATTTATAAGGGCTAAAATAATCTCAGTACAATTTCAGTGATGTTACATTCAAAGACAATGTTTTCATCTTCTCTAGCATATTTCTATTTCCTAAGATTGATTGTAAATGATCCCTTAACTTCTTAGTAGCACTTTTTTTTATTTTTTTGGCTCATTCAGTTCAGCAACACAGCAATGACCATGCTGTTACTTTGTGGTGAATTTCAATGTACGAAAGATAACCGCTTCTTGTGAGCAATCTGGTCTGTCTTCTTCCTTCTCCCTGTGGCACAGTGCCTACACCTAACTTTCAAACAAGGATGCGCAATACTTGAGGCAAAATTCATACATTGTTATGACTTCTGTTTAGGCAAAGATTTCTTGTGCTACTTCTTTTTTCATCTGGCCACATCCAGAGGACACAGTCAAGCTGTGGTGTTAGGTCAGCTGTTACGATGGTGTTTAAAAGCAATTCCCTAACAGTGTCAGAACATAGCAGTGTCTAAACAAAACTAGACCAAAATTAAACAACAGAAGTGAAATTACAGAAAGTGAAATAATATCAGCTGGAAAAAAAAATCAGAAATGGTGGTGTTTTGATTATTCATTTTTACAGTTGCGTTATATACACTCTGATTACTTCAATATACACAAAGCAGCACAGTGTATAACCTCTATTGCTTTAAGCATTCAGGCCACCGGTTGGTAAAATACCTCCAAAATGGTTAGCTCTAGGATAGAAAAGAAAAAAAGCTTGGCTATTTCCAAACATGATCTTACCTTTGCTGTGGGAAGCATGTCAAAGCAGTCCAGTATGAATAATGTCAATGCTTGTATCAGCATCATAAACTGATTAAATTGCCAAGTCAGGCTAAAGAGAAATGTTGCTATGAATACAGCCGTAAGTGTCAACCTCTGGAAGGAGGCAAAGTAGTTTTATTTAACTTTATAGTTACTTTCACTAAAAACCAACCAAAACCCACAGAAAACCCCCAACAAACCCAACCAAAACACACCTTAATTTTGTTTTGTTTTAAATCCATTTTAAAAGCAGTAATATGAGCTTTCTAATTGCAGTAACTGCTTGGAGGATAATGAACATTTTTCTAGAGTTACATGTTCTCGTGTTTACACCTGTATTTTACCATCGCAATACCACTTGCAAGAAAATGGTGGGATCTCAAATAGTTTCAGCCCATAGATTAACATGCAATATGTGTTTTACTATGCTATAAATAGAAGTTATTTGAACAAATTGAGGCGTAATGACTTAAAAACTGTTTGTCAAATTTTAACACCAATTTGATTTATTCTTGTAGATCAAGACAACCTCCTGTATTTGTCAAATAAATGAAATCAGAAGAATCTTTAACCCTTGTGCTTTACAAGTTTTTCTCCTGAGCATTGTCAGTCTCCTACGTTTTCATAATATATATGTTTGTTTCTTGTATTTGACAATGCTGTTGTCTTGTACTTAGAGCCTACCTTTTTCTTTTTTTCAGTGCTGAGCACATGTATCCCTTTGTATTTCAACTACATTTAAATTAACAGAAGATTCACCTGAATGTTTTCAATGTTCTAAGTCATTTGTGTGTGTGTATAGCCACTGCTATAAATGCTTATTAAGTATTTTGTCCTAAGTTTTATAGACAGTTTTCTGATACTAATTTTACTGTGTCACACTTATTAGAAATACTCACTTCTTGAACAGGCTGTAAATGAGCTCTGAGTAGGTACGTGATGGCTGCTATCTGAACAGCAAAGAATGGTAGTGCCCAGTTCTCTCTTAAAGGAATGGTGAATTCTACTCTCGTAGTATCTATTCTGTATAAAACAAATAGTTTCATAAATTTAAAACAAATAAAACACCAACTTGTGGACAGAGAGGTTGCAATGACAAGCATCTTTGAGGTATTTTAACTACTTATTAATAAAAAAGGAGGGTCTACACACTAGTTCCACCTGCCCCTGAAAAAACATCATTGCAAAGGTTCTGCAAGTCACCCATTGTTTCTGTACCTCAAATACTGTACTTCAGCTTCACCTACTGTTAAAAAACTTATACTATGGATTAAATCTTACTTACGAAGCACAGCCTGGGTAATTTAAAAATGAACAAACAAACCCCCAAACAAAACCACTCCCAAAATCTAGCATGTGAAGCTTTCACACCACAGGTAATTTCACTGTATTTTTTGATTTGCAAAAAGCACATATAAGAATAAATAGGTATCAATTTCTTCACTGGGATCCCAGTGCATTGGACTCGAATACTGTTAAACTGGTTAGGAACTTCTGGTAATTTTTTAAATGCTCTAACATAAAAAGTATGCAATGGAAGTTAGTAAAAGTTCCTCGAAGGGCAGTCATTTACAAAATCTGAATTAAAAGTGAAAAACAAAAAATAATTGCCTTTTTTTCTTGTGTAGAGAAAATGTTTGCTAAATAGGAAAGTTAGCAATACATCTAAGATGCTTAGCTGGAAGAAAAAACCTTCTAAAATGGAGTTACTCAGTAGTCTCAGATAACTTAATTTGGACAGAAAGTCTTTATCCAAATCAATTCCATGTACTTATTCTATTTGCCTAAAGGATAACGAGCTTCCATTGTTCATGAATTATTAGAAAGATGGATAAAACAAATCTCTTCCAAATATTCTGTAAATGGAAAAGATGACCTCATGAAATATACATGTGAACTACTGCACATTGCCTGTATTTTTTAATTACTTTCATCTTAGCAGAAAGAAACATTCTAACACTATATACCTAATTATTCTGTAATGGACATGCTTGCTGATAAAACTTCTTTACAGCTGCTCATTAACATATCAAACAGTTTTGATAGAACTGACATTGTACTTTTATTTTCCTGATTAAGTTACAGATAACAGCCTATGCCACCAGTCTGAGCTTCATGCCAGCAGCTTACTGCTGGCCTAAAGCCAGTTCTTAAATTTTTCTCTTTTTCTCTCCAAATTGAGAATTCTTCAAGTGATAAAGCACTAGAAGAGCTCAATTACCACCTCTTTTCTCTGAGTCTTAGTGCAAGAGACGTCTACCAGAAAAAGGTAAAAGAGAAGCTGAACTTGTAATGATCTTAGGTTGTTGAAGGAATCCCTGGAGGTTGGCTTGTGGGGCAGTGAGGAGAGACTTTAAGAGTATATGTGCAGGTGTCTTTAACATCTAAGGGATCCTAGACTGGAGAAGACAGGGTGCATCATCTGAGACCCAGATACTAATTTAAGCCAAAATTTTCTACTCAAAATTCTTGAAACTTTAAAAATCACAGTCTGCAATGTCAGCTCATTTCTGATTACTAATTATTTTGCATTATTTAAACTTTTTTTTTTTCATTTTCTGGCTAATCTAGAGAGGCCTTACAGTCTCATTCTTTGTCAAATTAATCATGCATTTGAGGGTTTAATGCCTTACCTTTGACATGATGTACAGTTTTATATAGATCACATGTTTAATCTCACTTACCTGTTTGTAATATACCAGCAAGCTGCCAACAACCCTGAAAGCCATGTTCCACTAAGAAGCCAGCTTGTTACATACAGAGCAATGACATAAACTGCCTGAAGTCCAAACAAAGTGTAGATATAAAAATAAACGGGCTCTAGGTATTGCTGTAAAACACAAGAATACTGATGTTGACATAAAACACTCATGGGGGCAGGATTATACTTAATATGAATTAGGTTTTGCTTTTACAAATTAAAAAAGATATCAGGAATATTTCTAATTAGAACATAACTAAAAAAGGGAGCTATGATTCACTGCGCAATCTTCATAATGCACTTACAATCTAAAGCCATAAATAAATGCCTACCTGAATTGGAAGAATCCTATACAGAATGCTGAGAAACACCTCCTGGTAAACATTCATTCTTTCAAGTATGTTAATTGTCCTCACAGATTCAGTTTTATTGTCATATACTAAACCATGTAAACCTTAACGATAAAGAGAAATTGAAATAGGAGATTGTCATTTTTCCCCTCCACCTTCATTTGAACAGTGAATAACTTTTCAAAGGTATTTTAGGATCTCTCATCAAAAACTGCGAACTTTTGAGTTAAGGATTCAGGTCGCATTACCTCTGAATCAACATGACCTTTCTGAGGTCTTCAGTTTCCCTCCTTCGAATGTGGCTCAGTGCTAATTCAAATACTAAATATTTAGTAATGTATAATTACACTTACATTCCTAGCATAGAATCTGTGGTACATATTGGATCTTGAGAACCATTCTTGGCAATACTTCGAACACAGGTGATGTTAATATCAGCAAATGTGTAGTATAAGCAGAATTGCTAGGGAGCAACAGTTAAGCATCTAGAAAACACGAGACTGTCACAGAAAACCTCGTCACTGTATACATATAGATTTCCTTGGAAGCTATTCATTGTGTCACTTACTGTCCACATACACAGCAAAAAAATTGGCGCTTCCCACAGGTAGCTCGTAATTCAAATTAAACAAGAGAATAAAAATGAAAGTAGTGTACTAAATTAGCCAGCAAGGCTGAAACCTTAACAGATGTGAAAGTTGTCCCTCAAAGTGATTGCCTTCATCAGCATGTGAAGGTGTAGCACAAAAACCAATCTATCACTGTGAAATTTATTATGTCCATAACTTAGTGGCTCCCTGGCACATGAACAGAATAAACCTGTCTCCAGTACAACTGCTACACCATCCTTCACAGCTATGGTATTCCTTGTTCCCAACTATATTTGAAGAAATATTAAAAATAGTCAGCTGGCAACACAAAGTAAAACTTACTTTACAGTTTACAATACCTTGCTGGATGGAAGCAGCCTGAATCATCTGTTTGTAGTAGGAATAATAAAGTCCACATTCTGTTCTGAATGAAATTTCTCTTTCAACTTCCTGCAAGTGAAAGTTCAAATGTAAATTCACTTTCCATTTGATTTTCACAATCGTATGAAGCTGCCTTCAACTCAAGTTCTTGCTGACCAGGGAAACTGACCTATACAGTGGCTTGAGTCTTTCTTAGGGTTTGTGTATTCTACACAATTTAGTTTAAATAAAGGTAAAATACATGGACAAACCAGGGTGAGAGGCGATTGGCTGAGGTGTCAATGCCCCTGTTAACTGGGGAAATAGATATGCCTTTTGTGATTCTGGTATGTTTTTGTGTTTCCGATATGGAAAACATTTTGGATCTTTTACTATTTTTTGTAATATTCAATGTTTAGATAGGTGCAGTGGCCAACAGCTGGACTTTGAAACTGCATATGCTGCTCTATGCATTTAACCTTTTCTTCCAGATGTAGACATCCCATAGTGTTCCGTGGATTTGCCACCTTAAGGCTCAATTAATTCAGTGTGCTGTACTTGGGACTGCACCATAATGCCCCTCCAAGATTTCAGCTGGCAGGGTATGCTGCTGCCCACTTGCTAAATGCCGTTTCTTGCTGTTCATCACTCTCATACCTACAGGTTAAAGGAAAAGCCAGTCTTTACTTAATTTTAGGTGTAGGTAAAGTGATTATTTTTAGTTTTAAAATGTTCAAATTATTTAAACTGGGTACACTACAAACTATTCCTCTTTCTTGGCTGACATTGCAGCAGGTGGAGTCTAGTGAGACACGAAAACTGTCATAAGGAAAATGCTCTCGGTACAAGATCTTTGCTTTGGAATATACCTTTTGTTAACTCATTAGTTGTCCAGACCTCGTGAAATTTAACAAATTCAGAGCCTTGGGCAACCACATTTAAACAAAGTAAGACTGCATGAACAAGCAATCTGAAGAGAAATAATAGGCATCTTATACAATATCGTTTTATTATTAGTGATCCTTTTAGTAGTTTATATAAAAATATCCCAGAAAATATCCCAGATAAGCAGTAAGTTAGGAAAGGTTTATATCCACATTTGAAAACCCATATAATTCCTGCATGTCGTGTCAGCAAGTCATTAAGAAATACAAGTGAGATTTCTAAAGATAATCTTATTAATTCAGCCTTCTTTACAAAAGAACATTACCGAAATAACAGAATGTCACCGAGAGTTTTATGAATGCCATTCTCGTTATGCAACCTTGCATAGAACACCAAGACTTTCATCTTTCTTACATGAAGAGTCCCACCTCTTTCACTGGAACAGAATCAATACTATTTCAGAGCTAACATAAAGCTAGATAAAAACCCTTTGTTCCTCCCTCCTCTACTGCCCAGTATAGAATCTTATCTCAAAACGTGTTTTACTGAAGTCAACCGCTGACAAACTAAACCAATATTAGTTCTGGTCTGAGAAAAATCAACAGATAAAAATGCATATGATTCAATGTAAGTTCACAATTAAACTCTCCAGCTGCTCTACGACATACAAATCATTATAATACCAGCAGAAGAAACTGACGTTGGTACTAAATACTAAGAGCCACACACAAAATGAGAATGCTGGATTTTGAACGAGCTTTAGTTTCAAATTCATCACTACTGAAAAGTTTTGTAATACCAGAAAGCATTTGATTCTAAGGGCTCATAAAAAAAAAAAAAAAAAGAAAAAAGAAGGAATGTTAACATTTGGAATTTATTAAGGGGGAGAGAGTAGTCACAGAGGGGGATCTAATTAGCAAAAATGCATTCAAACATGATTAATTTGTAATCCTGGCACCAGCTGTATTCAACCAAATGCTATACTTTATGAGACAAATACTAGTGAGTTTTACATCTGTTTCATGCTAAGATAACATCTGTTTTACTCACTCACAATACTTTTCCAGTTCTACAGCAATTTATACTTTTCCTAGTATTCCATGTCAATAAAAACATACAGACTTATGGGTAAGCATTATAAGAGCACATATTTCTCTTTCTGTATATTCAGTTTGTGAGTGTTTAACAAAGAAGTTACTACTGTTACAAGAAAAAAAAAGAGGAAAAAAAAGGACACTGTCCTCCAGGATACATACAGAGATGCATATGATTTCAATTTATGCAGTCGTATCCTAATAATATTAAGCATTCAAAACAAAATACAAAGGACTTTTCATCTCAAAAGCAGTGCAAAATTCTAAAGCTTAGGCTTCCCCAAACTCCTTAACTAAGAAGTTCAGAATACTGAGCAAGCAAAGTCTGAATTGGGTTTTTCTACAAAGAGAGAGTATAAGCAAAGCTCCAATTACTTTTATGACAAAGCTAAAGCCCAATTTGTGTAATTGAAAATTGTTCAATTTAAGATCAGAAAGATTTGAAAATAAACTCAACCATACAAGTGGAAACTAATAGACACAGCTGATCTCAATGTTCCTGGTTGAGAATGCCTCCAGCAAATGTATTTAATGCCTGTACACGGTCTCTTGGCTGGTTAACCTCACACCCATCTGTTAGAATGGCATGGCTCCTGCTCAGATCAGACTTTGCATCCAGAGTAAAAGCACCCATAACCACTCAACAGACCCTTCTTTGGAAAAGTACCACCGAAGTACTGGACTGCCCTCCTTTTACAGCTTACGTGCTCACTTTGTAGAGTTCTCCCATTTCCCTACCTTCTTTCATATTCAAAACGTGAAAAGGGAAAATATAAGCACTTCAGAGTAGGAATGCTAGGATTCTTGTCCTGCGTGTCTGAACAATTTAAAATTTTCTATTTTCATTCCTGACTTCTTGCAAGCAGCAATTTTATTAAAGGAAAATTCAATAATAGTGTAAATGCTTAGTCAGAAGGGATGAATGAGAGCTCTGAAGTTTACCTGTTTGTGTTACAGTATTAATTTGCTATGTGGCCTTGGCTCACACCTTTTCAAAGTTTCTTCAGAGTTTGCATTTGAACAAGCAATACAACAGCTGACAGGAGAGAGGATACAACTCTCCGCCTGCCTCCTCATTTTGTTATTTTCATAGCAGATCCTATTCCCAAAAGATACTATACTTGAGGAGCAGTCACTAAACTGCTATTGAAATTACTGAAAATAGACTAGCCGTTTTATATGGTTAGTGCCAGAAAGTTTTCAGAAAACTGAGAAAGGATTTTTGGCTAATGTGTTCTGGCTTTTACCATCATAAACAAAAATCTTTATTGTTTTAATGTATATGAGAAGAGATTCAAACTTTTTTCTTCAAAATTGTTTGGGCAAGGTAAGTGATTAGAACTTCCTGCAATCCCAGCCGGAAGTGCACACAAACGCCGCTTCTGACTATGTGACTTGGTATTCTGCATTCACGTTTCTTTTTCATTGTTCTTTCAGGAGGTCTTGGAACAAAAAATAAACCAAACAACCAATCATATACCTCTTTCATAGCATAAACCACTCTTTGAGATCTGCTTTTTCAGTTTTGAAGAAAATAATTTTACATCTTTCTCCAATGACCATGGCAAATTTAGAATAGCAGGCATATTTATTAGCAAATAAGAACAAGATTCACACACACTGCAGCAGCTGAAATCAATGCACTATTGAAAGCCATATTAAAAAGAGAACAAAACTGTGTAACAACCACAGAACAATTTTCCTAGCTGGGTGAGCCATCACTGGAAGACACCCAAAACTGAATTGGCTTTCTATGAATTGCAACTGAAATTACAGAAAGGTAATCACTATGAGTGTACGTGCAAGTTGTGACTTCAATTACTTAGAAGTTAAGAATCATGACTTCACATAATGAACTCTTTGTACTTTCAATTTTTAGGGCTGAATTGGCAAATTGGCAAACTGCACAATTTTGTAACTATGCAATCATGATGTTCATGTATCAATGGGGTCTTCTCAAACAAAGACTCCACCTTTTGTACCTAAATGGTATATGTAAAAACCTCTGCTTAGTTTAGTGCAAAAGTGTCGGATAAACACTGCGGACCTCCTTCTACTAATGTACAAAGAGTATCTTCACATAAAAGAAAAAATTACAAAACAAGTCTCCTATTGCATCTCACTATATTAATTTAGTAGCCACACATACCCTTTCTGTATGAATTCTTAACATTTGACTAATTGTAGCTTATTGGAAGAAAGGAATAAAGTTCAGGGGAATAATACGTTGTTATATAATTTTTACAGCAGAGTTCAGTAACATAAATCCCTAAAAAAACCCTTGCACTGTCTATAGCGAATTCAGAGTGACTGAATTTACTAATTTAAAGTGTAGGGAGATATAACTGATTTAGAATTTATTTTATTTTCTATGTTTCAGAGCAGTGTTGATGCACTGCTGTTTTATAGGTATGCGGGTTAATGAAACACTGAATGTGTATTAGTATTGCGTCCACTTATTCTGTATGTAATGTTTAATAAAAATAAAATAAAACAAAATAACTTCTGCGCTTCATTAAGCAAGGCATGCAATAATTCTGTGCCAAGAATTAGACTACAGTCCTCCCTTATCAGAATTCTGTCTGGGTTATGCATTAAAATAAAACTTACTCTTTCAAAATATTTAGAAAATTCAGATAATATATGCAAAAATATATGCTTTGGCCAAACTATAAAATGTTAGAGAAAAAAAGCAAATTTTCCGTTTATTTTTGACATAATTTTTGAGGATCTCAGATGGTTCCATACTGTATTTTATTCTTGTCTTTTATTAGCATACAGTATGTGCTGTAATTATAAGATTAGCCAATTCAGAAATGCTGGAAACCATGTGCATACATCTGGAGATACTACAATGTCCACTCACATGTGTAGGCACAGAGATGCCTATATACCGTTTTACAGATGCTGGGATGAGCTTTCCTGTCTTAGCTTTGCAAGAAATTTCACAGGCTTTTCATATGTAGTCTTCTCTTCCCTTACTACCCATGAAAACAGTATTTTGTTTAAACTTTATGTCATCCATGTATTCTTTCCCTGCTCAGTTAAGAGGAAGTGTATCAAAATACACTGTTTAGATTTCTTATCTTGCTGTTCTCACTAATGGCCACAAAATGCTCTGATATGGATACTGGCAAGGAAGCAAGTCTAGACTGTATCTAAGTTAACAGTAAAACCTTGGAAATCTTTGTGTTAATCAAAGTGAAAGCACAGTCGGAGTCTGACTTGGCAGACAAGTGCAGAAAATGTGATCAGACTTGACTCATCCCCAGCCTTCTTTGTATTTGGAAATAAACTGCAGGGGATACTACCTGTTTGGTCTCAAGCTGTAATAACTAACTTGAGAACAAATCTTTAAAAGGACCTTTGAATCTCACCTAGGACCTAAGCATTTACAAAATAAACTGCATTTGTCTGATCAATCAAGTTAGAGCTGTAGTGTTCTATTTGGGAATTTCTATTCCTTAGAAATAATGTAAGTTGAGAGTGTGTCCATGAAAAACACAAACAGTATACACTTACTAAACACATAGGTCCAAAAAGCAGGAGTATGTATGAAGCCTTACTGAAGAAGGTATAATGTGAGATCAGAGAATACCTGCATTTCTTTCTCTCTTAACCTGCTGGTAGACAAACTTAGTGCTTTTTAGAATCTTTCCATCAAATCGGCTGAAACTGCTCATGTTCCAACGTTACTAGTCATCAACTTCTTAGGATGAAATGAGAGCTACAGAGGCAACAGAACGCAGACTAAAAATATTTAGAGGGTTTTATTTCAGTTTTGATATCTAATGGCATTCTAGTGTACTTAAAATGAAAACAATGATTATCCAATAAAATGAGCATTTCATCCACTGGGGGGCAACTCAATTGCAACTAGAGACTTGCTCCTCTCAGTGAACTTTGTGTCCCTCTCTATCAGTTCAGCAGAATGAAAATGCTGTATGTGTTACGTTCATACATTGCCACAAATCCATGTCTGTTTGTACTTCAAAATACACAATACTTGTGAAATTAATCAATACTTGCTTTTGGAAGGAAAAGACAAACCCAAGGTGTACCTTCACTATATACATAATCTATCTATATATTCCAAGAAAGATGAACACTGTTATACATATATTACAATAGCAATCATTTCAGTAAATGCCAACTATTTTTATAACAGGAAAGTAAATGTTTCTGGGTCAGAAAAAAAGTATAGTATAGGAAAGATATTGCAATCAATGCCAAGTATTCCAATTAAATACACATAATCTCTGAATAATGTAATACATAGACCTAACAGAGTGACTTTTAGGCATCTGAAAGGAAAATGACTCACCTGTTCGTTTCCTCTTTAAATTTAGATATGTGTAACTAGCAGGCCTGGATCTTGGGAATGGTTGGTGAATGTCTGAAGTCTGTTTTGAGTTTGCACATTCAGGATAACGCTATATAAAATTAGTATTGAATAGCAAGAGACTGTGCCTAAATTGTATTACAGTATCATAGTATAAATACAATTAAAGAACTATGTGCCAGAATTTTGTATATTGTTTAACTGTTTTTCGTTTGGTTTTGGACTGCTCTGGATTTTTATCTGAGATGGAAGATGATTATAGAGCAACATATAGTAGATTGTTGAAATTATATTCTAGATAATGATCAATTATGGCTGGAAGAACCATGGCTACAACTCAGGCAGGAGCTGTGTAGCAATGTTTTTAGAGAAAAACTGGGGAAAGTTATTTATACAAATCGTATTTACAAAGTGATGGGATGGGAAGCACAGTTTAAGTTAATTTTTTAAAAATGTAAATATTCTATTTTTTTAGCAAGTTACAAGACAAATACATAAATAAATGAAATTTCAACTAACAGTCATACTAATGCTCTATGAAAGCACTGATGAAACTATGAAAATTACTGTTACCTTAATATTGGAAAACCACAGGTCATTTTCATGCAATGTAGCAACATAAACAGAGGTAAGAAGTCCAACAGAGACGGCAACAATTCCACCAACAGCTATCGAGAGTACGTTCCACAGCTTTCCACCTGTATGAGCTTGGAAGAAAAGTATTTCACTGTTCAATTATGAAACACATAATTCAACTTAAAGGAATTTCGGAAATTCATTTATACATTGTGCTAGTGCTAACTGTGCTAGTACGGTTTACATTCTGTTGGTAATAGGACACTTCATTTTAAGAGGTCTTTATGGAGATTTGTTTTTTATTTTCTCATATAGCAAACTCAGAGTATTTTATTTATGTGCAAAGTGCAGTAAGGTGTGCCTTAATCAGCAAAACGTAACTATAGTTTAAGAAGACCATGATCCTATACAAATCTGGACAAATACCATGTCTAATTTGTAAATCTAAATTAAAGTATCCTCCAGGCCAACTTTTTAAATTAAAGCAATACAGGATGACTGTTAGATCACAAAGTAAGAAATTAAAAGCTTCTTTGCACGTCTTAAAACGGCTGCTGTTTTTTTGTGGAGTTTGCTTGGTTTTTGTAAAAAAAAAACCACCAAAGGTTCAGAAGTCTCGCTAAATACCCACAAAGAGACTGAACAGCAGCCAAAGCAGCCTTTGATAATGGTGCCATGCTCTGAATTGCAGATGACCTCCTGCTGACATCAGAACAAGATTTTAGATGGAGTGCTGTGAAAGAAAGGTTGCATTTCTAAGTAGCTCAAACAATTTATTGTACGCTTTCGTTCCTGGGTTTGTTTTTTTTTTAGGGTTGCATGGGTTTTTTAATGTTGATATAAAGCTTAATATGAATCTTAGCGATCTGGAATTTTATCTCTGAAATGGCTATTTCATGCAGTGTGTGACATCTACACAATGGGTACCAATCATGCAATTTAAAAGAACTGAGGGCTGGGCTGGATAAGAACTATGACCGCTTTCCCATTTTGTATATAGTCTAAGCATACTTGTATGTAAACAACAGTGTAACTTTCCTTTACCTACCCAAATTGCATATATAGAAACATTTGGAATTTAGATCAAAAAAACCCCTTAAAATAAGTTAATTAAAAAAACCCAAACGCAACAAACTTTGCTGAAGTTATAATTCAGTATTTCATGACTTAAACAGATCCTCCAATTAAGACATTCAACATCTCTCTTTTAAATTTACCTAGCTAGTCTGTCCTATACTAAAAAAGCAAGGGTTTGCAGTTAAATTCAGACTTCATGTGCAATCTGCTTATATTTAAGTACAAATAGTCAGAGGTCTTCAAATCCTTTTATGTTACTAATGATTTGAACTGGGATTTGTTTAACAACCTACAATGGCTACATGAAATCTGACAGTGTCTCACTGATACTAAATTGAAAAAAAATGCTCTCTCCAATTTAAATTAGGATTTTAAAATGGAGAGGAGATTGACGTGCAGTAGTTTGCATGCCCTCTGTCTCATCCAGTTAATTTTGGTGATAGATACTTAAGTATGAGAATGTATTTGATACATACCTCATTCTAACCTGTGCTTAAGACAGAGACCAAAAGCTAAACGCTAGTAAAAAGCCATACTGTTACAATCCTTTTCATGACCCACCAGACAGAGTTTTCCCATCAGGCTTCACATTATTTTCCTCTGAAGGCTGATCTTCAGCTGCTTCTGTGCCTTTTCCAACCCTTCTCTGTCTTACGGTTGTCATGATGTCAGTCACTTTAATTCATTATTCTTCAGCCTGACTCCTAAATGGACACATAAAAGCAATGCATCTTCCTACTGAAACATTCACTTAATAGTGTATGAAATATCTGAAAACAGAACCATATTTTACTGCCATCAGAGACTTTAACTTACAGAACTATACTGTAGTTGAAGTGTATCTTATAAAAATGTAAGATCTGTTACATTTTTAAAACTCGGTGCAAATGAAAGTTGAGAAAACATCTTAACCTTGCAAAGACTTAAGTTCACAATTTTACATGTTCTTGAACAGGTTTTCAGAATGACTCGTTATTTTGACAGCCCTCACCTTTGGCCCTTGACTCAAAATGCACACGCCAGGCTCCGCTTCTTTGAAAAAGCATAAGCCCTTCAAGGAAAAATTAGTCCCTTTAGGGTATTTTAGTTGGGCACCTAAAATAGAAAGCCAGTGTTTAAATCTTGGCTTTCAAGAAATCCCAAAAAAGGGGGCCATAAGATGCAAAAATGATGCTACAGAAAATGTGCTATAAAAAATAAAGAGCATTTAAAAATCCTTGATGTTTTATACTATTAAAGCACCATAACACAGGAGAGCATTACAAAAACGACAAAAGGCAGGGCAGCCAGACCTTCCCCTGTCAATGTCCCGGTGCTCTCTGCTCTGAAGCTGCTTCAACCTGCCAGTCTATATTTGAAAAATCAATGGTGTCCCACCCTGAATGCAAAAACCTGCGACCATTCCCAGAGCACAAACACTGATATTTGTGTTACCACCAGTGTTAAGTGACTGGTAATGTGCTAAGAAATATGCCCCAACTCCACAACTTTGTTGTTTTAAAGCTTTTGCAGTGGATTAGCTGCATCTCTTTCCCTCACGCCTGGCAAAACGCATGGAGGGAGCCATGTGAGTAGATATCCAACTTGATTTCAAACACCTGGTTTGTAGAAAACCTGGCAGTTAATTAACACAGGCAAGATGGTCACCATCACCACGCCAAGGCCAGTCTCAGCCGGCTTCCCCCAGAGCCGGATGCCGGAGGGAGGGAAGGGTTTCGGCCCGGCACAGGCGGCGAAAGCCTCGACAGCGCGCCGGGAAGGGGACGTCGCGCCTCCGTCCATCCCCGCAGCTGCCGGAGGCGAGGCGAGGCGAGGGGCGGCGGGACGGGGCAGGCCCTGCGGCTGCTGCCGGGGCGCGACGGAGAACCCGGGGCGAGGCCGCCGGTGGCGGCGGGGCAGCGACGGGGAGAGGGGAAGCTGCCCCGGGGCTGGGCGAGGGCGGGAAGGGCAGGCAGGAGGGCCAGGCCTGNCGGCGGGCAGCAGCCGCCGCCGGACGAGGGAGGCCCGGGCGGGGAGGAGCCGCGGGCTGCGGGGAGTGGGCGGGCTGAGGGCCGGGCCGGGCTGCGGCTGGGGCGGCACCTTCCTCCGCGGGGCTGGGCGGCTCCTGCCGCCGCTTTCGGGCTGGGCGGGGAAGGGGCGGTGGCGGCGGGGGGTGGTCCGCGAAGGCTGAGGCGGGGAGAGTCGCCGCCGGTGTCAAAGTCGTCCCTCCCCGCCCCAAAAGGCGGTTAATTAAATGACGAAAGGCGGGTGCCTGCCCGCGGCGGGCTGTCCCTAAACGGGTGTGGAAGGTTCTTCTCTAAAATAGTGACGTAGAATTTATTTTTAGTGGTTTTGGGAGCTTATTTTGTTGTTGGGGTTTTGGTTTTTGGGTTTTTTTTCCCCAAGTAGGTGTATTTCCAGGTATGCGTGAAGTGATTTTTGAAATTAAATTGGAGTCCTAAACAGTAGGGCGGTATTTTGTATTCAGTTTGTTACAAACTCCATTGTATTTCTTGATCAACTGCAGCATAACCATGCAAGGGGGAAAAAGACCCTTATCTCTCTAGCAGAAAGGTAACAGCAACACCAGACTTTTTTTTTTTTTCCTGCTTAACAGGTACGACCTACCCTAACAACAATTCTTTATTGTAAACTATTTGTGGTGTCTTTAGAGACAATTATCCTAGGAAAAAAATTCCCCACAAAGCCTTTACCAACATGCCGACTCCCAGATCTTATCACAGAACGCGTATTTCTCAATAATCCCTACAAATTCTACGGAACAGGCGAGGATAGAGTTCGCTTCTTTAGGACGATATTCAGTTGATGTTCCATCACATTTTAAAGTCTAGTAATAATTCCTTTTTAAAATTCTTTTATTTTTCATTTCACAACCTTGGTTCATTGGCAAAGTCAGTGTTTTGAGCAAAAAGAGGCATGAAATTCAAAGAAAACGTGCTCAGAGATGCCAAGCAAGCTGTGTAACTAGTAATCATCCTGGTAGTTCAGAGCTTTGAAGCCATTGACATTAGCAATCAGGAAATTTTTCAGTATCTGTCTTTGCACACTTGGTATGTTTTATAAGTATTTTTTGGAACAAACAATGATTTTTCTCTTACTTCCTCTGACTAAACTCTCCATATAGTTGAAAGCTTATACTATCAGTCAATTCACAACAAACAGACTACCCATACTTCTCTTACTTTTTTGAGCAGTACGGCAGGCGGTACATTTGTGGGAATGCTTAAACTACGAATATGGAAACATGAATTATGGTCTTTATAATGGGCGTTACATTTACTTTATCACTAATAGCGCTAATAACATCACGGCCACATCACACCTGTCAGCTGTTTAATACATACAGATCATAAAAGTGATTTTACAGCGTAAATGAAGGAAAAAAATAAATCTTGAGTGTGTGTACGTTTTTGTGTAAAGGAGGCCAGATAATGTACTTACATTTCTGAGAAAGGGAATGCTGTGGAAGATGTTTCCTGCAATGGAAATCCTGTTTTTTTTCACTACCTGTAAAGAGGCCAATGCAAAGTATAACCTACACTGAACAAAAAGTTGCAGAAACAGTTTCGAAAACATAATCATTTAAGAGCTTTAGAAATTTGGTAATTATGCACGTTCAGTAAACTTGAGACCACTCCTGTTCTCTGTAGAACCAAAACTTGGGTAGGTGTTTTCTTGGACTAAATGACAGGCAGTGTAGCGTGGTTGCCAACAAGCAGTAGTAGTGGGAAGAGGGGGAGTTACAGTTGTCTTAAATCTACTGTGGTTTATGACACTGCATATATGTAATATATTTGTGTGTGATAAACAAGTTACTACGGTCAGTTGAAGTTTTCCATTTTGTGGAAATAATTGCAGATTACCAGCAGTACAAATTCCACTGATGTTCCTGAACTACTAATGCAATCTATGCTGTAAAATCGTGTTATTTGAACTGAAGACAGTTTGTGTAAGAGAAAAGCATTAGACAGCCTTAACGCAGCAGCGAATGTATCAAAGAGTAAATGTTTAAGTCATTTTAGAGTAATTAATCAGCTATAGCCATCACTTTGAAATATTAATGCCTATTCAAGTTTCAAATAGCAGAAGATTAGACAGTAAGGAAAACAAAAAATGCATTTTTTCCCCCATTTTTATATTATATTTTAACAGGCCATGTTTCCTGTTGCACTAAGTGTTCGGGTACAGCACTGGAAAATAAATGGAGTGGAAGAAAACCCCTCTGCCCTGATCCTCTGTCTGGACATACTCAGAACAGATGAATCAGATGCTGTTGTGCCTAATATTCTAGGGATGCCACCTGAAAAACAGTACTATCTGGGAAGTATTATTGCTGCCTCTTTTTGCCAGGAACTAGAGCAAAGTTAGTGTAAAAAGCAAAAAAACCTGTGTCATGAGGGAGCTATGCCTGACAGTTATTATTCAACATATTCTCACTGAAACAATGTATCATGCAAGATAATGAGATGTAATGTTTTAAGTTGTGAGTATACAGAAAAACTAAACAACTTCTAGATTGATACTAATCTCTGAAAATTGTATTATAAAATGTAAATTAAAATACATCAAACTGTAGCAAGCAATCAGTAATACTGTGTTACGATAATACTGTAACGCCAGCTTTGTACTTGCCAAAGCAGCAAAAGGGGTATTTTTTATCAATATTCTCATTGCTTATTGTGTTGCAACTAGATGGTATGGTAGCAAAGTGTTAATGTTAGTATCAAGTTACCCACAATCCCCAAATGTTAGTCAAACATCTACAAGCTGTAGTGTACAGGAAATGGTTGGATGAAACTTTAAATTCAATTTCTCTATATTGTTTACATTTGTGTTTTCTCATGGACTGTCACATTCAATGCTGTGGAAAGAGCTACTGTGAACTAGAAACACAGGAGGACTCAAGTTCCGCCTGAGTAAATTTTGAGTCTAACCCTGCAATGTTTTTAGTTGCTGTTCAGCAGCCGTGTGATGTGCTGCAAGCATGTCAAATTTATAGGTTAGCTCTTTTTTTCAACTTTTGATGATTGTCAGGTGACTGAAGTTTTTGCATTTGCCCAAAATTGTCTTCGTTTAATCAATGCTGAGGGTTTTTTGCCTAGCTAATATTAAGTCAAGTATTAATGGTGTTTTCACTTTCTGAGTGGCTCCCTGTGACAGCTCTTTTTCAAATAGGCATACAAGGGGCTGCAAAAAAGAAAAAAAAGGAAAAAAAAAAAAAAAGAGTAGCATGGTGCATTAACTTTTCTGCATTAATTCTAACCATAAACACTTGCCAGACGTATAGGACGGAGTGATGCAAATCCCTCCACTGTGTGGCAGGGCTCTAACCCATTTTCTCCTCATTCCCAGGAGTGACAATCGTGGAGCATGAGGTCAGGGCAGCTCTATCCCAACAAGCTGCGTGTCCAGACCCAGTTCTGCGAAAGCCGCAGCGCCCCGTTGCGAGCACGATGCCCGGTCTGCTGGCAGCAGCAGCTGCCCCGCGCCTGCGTGGCCAGCAGTAGGGAATAGGGAGGGTGTTTCCCAGCAGATAAGGTGTCTTGGGATACCAGTTGGATCACCACTGACCAGGTTATTTATGGGGCAGTGGAAGGAACTTCTGATGAGGCTTTTCAGCTTTGTTAAGCTGAAGCGAGCCCAGTATTTTAGCCCAGTGAATAGGACAATACCTGGATGCCACATCCTAGTACAGACACTCTTCTCCCAGGTCTTGCATTAGAGAAACTACGGAAAAGCTGCACCCCCCAGCATTCTGTAGCATTGCATCTAAACCCATTTGTTGTGCCAGCTTTTGGCACTGCAACGCTGTTTGGCCCAGGGCTATAGTAATAACAACAAAATGAGAAAAGGCAGCCAGTTTATGTGAGTGTGAACCATGGTAATACCAGCAATGGGGACTCTGGTGGTACTTTCTCTTTTCTCTCCTTGGCCAGCAACAGAGTTAGACTTGGGTTTGGTTCTTTGGTTTTTTGTTTGGTGGTGTTTTTTTTTTTAATAAAAAAAGCTCGGAAGAAAAGCTCCAGCAAAGCCAAAAAGCCATGCTGTATATTTAAAATCAGGTTGCAAGATATGTTTCAGCTTACGTGATGCATAAGCAAGTGTCAATTGCTTATCTGAAAAAAGCTGCCTAAGGCTTTCACTCCATTTAAATTAGGGAAAAAATTGCCACTAGCTTCATTATGAATTTTGAAAGCGCAGTTCTGTCCTTCAGCATTATCTCATCATAACTGCATGAAGGCTTTCAAGTATTTTGACTTAATAGTCTCATATTTCATCACTACAGTTATTTTATAAAACTTGTATTAAGAGTATTAAAACTGTAATAACTTGACACAAGAGTTAGAAACAGCAGTGAAGTACTTCAAATACTTTTTGATTTAAACAGATTCCCATCTCTCTCAACACTGGTTCCATATTTGTATTTCATACAGGTCAAATAAAAATGACTAAAGTGTTTAACAAAAAAAGTTTATTACCAAAATACAATATTAAAGTCAATACGTGACAAACTCCTGTAAAGCAAAATAAATTATTCTAACATTGTACAGTATTTCAGAAGGTAGTTAAAGTACTACTACAGACTTTGCTTCGTAGTTCCAAACAGTCGTCTATCAGGAACACAATCCTAGAGAGAGCTTAAGGCATGCAGCTTAATGTGCTGGATAATTTTATAAAATGAAAGTCATCCTATTTAGTAAGATACAGTATCAGAATTAACTGCAGTCTTTACATGTCAGTTTTCTAAAATTTTTATACTTTGGCTATAAAAGCAGTGCCATAGTGTTACAATACCTTTTCTTAAAAAAATACATGTACCCATGTCCATGAATATCAAATGCAAATGTAAATTTCTATTAAATATATCTTAACAAATGTTACTTTGAGCACCAACTGTACATTTTTTAAAATGATTAAATAAGTGCTTCTGAAAGAGGAAAATACAATAACTCTGGCTGAATCCCACTCTCTTTTTCCAGGCCAAGCATAAATCGGAAAGATGAAATATGCACCTATTTGTCTGTACAGTCTAGTATGAATGAAGTTTTCTCTTTAGTAGCAGTATAGCCATTTAAAACAAAGCTGCAAGTTACAGTTCATATCACAGAATAAAATCTAATTTAAACAAACAGCAAGTGAATAGCTGATCATCCGATCGTGCTGTGACAGAAGATCGGAAAATATTTTAAAAGCTTAAAGAATGGGAAGACTGCAGTGTTGGTGACTTTGAAATGTGCTTAAAAACCCTTATGTAACATGCAACCAAGCCAACCATTCACTTTCTAAAGCAGATAACCTGAGGAATAATTTGCTTTCAGAAAAACTAAGTCTACAATTACTTCACATGCAGAACTTCTGATAAAGTCCATGGGAATTGTGAGTGGGTAACTAAGGGCAAGCAGCATGGAGACACTTAAAAAAAAAAAAAAATCTCTGTGCACATGGGAAAGAATTATTTGTTGGCATTTGTTAGGACTGATAATGGTTTTTAGAGGCAATTAACTTCTACTATTTTATAGGAACACATGGTCAAAAAGAAAAAAGTGACAAGATGGCAAAGAAGAATTGCTAATAGATGCATCCTGCTTAGTAATCCCATGACAATGAGTCCTGGTGCATTATACTTAATGCTGCAAGTGTGACTTGCATGTACACCAAAATTGTTAATTTTGATTCATGGTTACTTGCTTTTGAAGTCTTGGTTCACTGCCATCTCCTTCTTAGGTTATGAATGCAAGTTTTTCACCTTTTTAACTTTCACTAGCTGAGCAACTTTAAAATATTCCTTTACACAAAAATAACAATGTGGCAAAATATTGTTTCTGTGAAAACTGATAGTTTAGCATTACTACAGATCTCACTGTACCTTTAATTTTTTCAACAAATGGGATCTCGGAATGAGAAAGTTGAGATAAAATCCAGATAATGTACTATTTTCAAATGACTTCTATATTAAAAGTATAATACTGGTGTCAATAAGACAGTACGAATATCCTATTAAAAGTTTACTATTTCTAATTGAATTTGAGATAATGTAAATAAATGATTTTTTTAATGTAAAATCCATCTGTAGGAATACGAAAAATAACTTTATACTGAAAATAAAGTATACTTACTTCACATATGTAATTAAAATATTTCAAATATCTGACACAAAAATGCTCTGACATTATATCCTGACCAATTTTTGAAGTAAAATGTGTCCTTTCTGTTATCTAATTAATAAACAAAATAGATATTTAACCCAAAAGAACAAGTGAAATTGAGGAAATCAGTTGAAAACAAAAAAATCATCAAATGTACTTGGAATCTTAGTGCCTTTACCCTGGCCTTTAGATTTTGTGCTACTTCATAGAGATGTAACAAGACTTGTTTTCCTGTTTGCCACTTCTAGTCAGCAATAGCGCAATCAACTGCATACGACACATGCCACCTTCTTAGATTTACAGTTGTAGCTTATGTCTGCTAGTAGAAATGTATAAATAAAGTAACCACAAAATACTGTTTTTCTAAGAGTAAGTAATTTTTTTAAGTAATGAACTACTGAAAATCAAGTAACTGCCTCCCCATGTCAGGAACTAGGCATGCTTCTGTGCGTCTGCCATTCATTAAAAGCAGAAGTACATGCCGGAACTAGAAAGTTTAAATTTGTCCGCTAAAGGGCTTCTTTGGAATTGCTACTACTTCACTTGATTGAAGTGTGTATTTCAAGCAATTTAAGTAGCCAACTTTATAAATAGCCTCCACAAAGTTAGCCAGTATAATAATATTCCAAACTGATACAAAGATGAATGTCTTCTACTGCAAACTGCTGTAACTGTTTAAAAAAAAAAAAAAGGCAAAGCACTGTAATTTTAGAAGCTAAAGGCTTTAAAAGGGAGAGATTTCTATGTGTTTTTTTTAGAAAACAAGGTAATCCCTAATTGCCTTTATGAATCCATATTATATGCACTAGTAAAATTTATTCTACAAGTGACTGGATACAGTTTTTGCTTAAAATATTGTTTGCCTTTTTTAAAAAAAAAAAAAAATTCCTGGAGGAAGATTACTCTACCTTTCAGTGAATTATTTCTACAGTTACGGCTCTGCCAGACAAATGGGAAATTTAGACAGCCAGTGGGATTTCAAAGAATTCCAAAGCATGTTGGCATTTCTCAAAATCCCGCTTTGTGCTGCTCACCTACATCTTTAAGAATCTCCATAAGTTTAATCTACATCTCTTTGTGGCAATTACTGTTAATATCTTGTTCTCATTAAAAAACATTGCTCATACATACTGAAAAGTAATCACCACAAATTAGAAGTGACATATGATAAGATTTCTTTTTTTAAAAACAGTTCTGCTGAATGTGTCAAGAAAACCATTAAGAAACAGCAGGTCATTATTATAAAGGATTTTTTACACGCTATCAATTCAAAAGATAGAAGTTTTTTAGTTAGGATCCAATCAAATAGTTATTAGCAAAATGTTTCTAGACTCCTCAGCTCCTGCTGCTCTAAAACGATTGAAAGGATAGCAGGCTTTGTTGAAGGACGACTTGGGAGTTCGTAAGGCCTTAAAAACAGATCGGGAAAAATGAAACGCCTATGTGTGCATGCAAGCACATGCATGCCCTCACCCACCTCCCCTCTCCCTACCTTCCAGAATCCAGGCAGTGGGATTTATGAGATCACATTGTAAAATTTTTATCATCTGGTCTGTTGCCAGTTTCAAAAAAGAGGGTAAAAAAAAAGTTCTTTGCTGAAATACTTGCAAAACAACAAAGAGGGAGGAAGAAAAAAGCTTTTCAATTGATACAAAGCTCTCATACCTTTGGAATTTAACATACTGTACTAATGCATTATTACTGACTAGTACCTGACAATAAAAGAAAAAAACCCCAACCATCCTACACTCTTGGCACCATATAGAGAAATAACAGGTTAAAATGGATCGTTCTATTCCCCACTCCTTATATTTATCTCCTAAATGATTCATCAGTCCCTGGTTAAAATATTATACTCCTACTGAAACAAGAATTCAGGATGGGAAATCAAGTTTTGCTTGCAATTCTTCTTAAGCAAGTTTCTCAGGCAGAAATTAGCAAAGAAAGAAAATAGTTACTCTAGGAGACCCTCTCTTTAACTTACTGCTTCACCTAGTTTGTGCTCTGAGGTGTGCTGTGGTCCTTATTTAGAATGATGTTTATGATTTCACCCTCATGTTCTTTCATATGATCGAGCAGATTTTCTTTGTTGGTAGACTCAAAACCACAAATGCAGCAGCAGAAGAGGAGAACGCAGTACTCAGTGCCAAGATGGGGTAGAGTGGAGTTCTTTTCTAAACCGCATGAGGTATTCGTCAAGTTGGGTTTTTCATTTTCATCAGAACCTGAAATTTCATTCGTAGTCTGGTTAATAGACTCTGTAAAAGACACCAAGTTGTCTGAACTTCCTAGTATAGGTACTGTACTTTCATCTGTGCCTTCTAATAAGGTTTTGTCAGGAAGCTGTCCTTGAAACCTGAAATAATAATAAAAAACAAAACAAACATCAAAACATACGGTCGTTGCTTTTTGATGGGAACTTTATTTTGGAGTTGGGTTCTTTGAGAATTCTAGATGATAGGGCTTGAAAGTAAATCAGACGTACCTGCTGCTTTGCGAAATTGCATCATTAATAGCTTTGTTCACTTGTTCATAGTTATAATTTTGGTCACTTGCATGTTTCCACATGTGGGACTTCAGGGATGGAGGATGGCTACATACATATCCACAGAGAGAACACCTAGGGGAAAAAAGTGGACAAGGAAAAAGAGAAACGTTTAGAAGTTACATTTTATTAGTTTAGTAATGGATTAGTTCTTCTAAAAGGACAAGTAAACAGTGAGAAACAAGCCAGTCCTCAGTCCCCCTTTTCAGTTTCATAACTAGGTCAAGTTAGTTTGCAAAGTTTCATCCTGAAATGTAAGATTATTTTTAGGGTCTGAGGATTTTTAAGTTTGCTTTTCCTGACTTCTTAAACAACTGAGTTAAAATCTTTATCTGTTTGGCCTGTTAAAACTGTTTAAATACTGCAAAAATGCAAGAGTTCTGATGAACGCAGAAACGTGGAGTACATCGGTGTGGTACTGGGCACACAGATAGCGAGCTCTCTTTACCATTGCTCTGAACCAAGCAGGAGCTCTGTTAATAGCACTGATAATTTTAATTGAACTGGTGTAGCATATATTATTAGTTCATTTAAGGCTCACAGAATTGTTGAAGTTGGAAGGGAGCTCTTGAGATCACCTAGTCCAATCCACCTGCTCCAGCAGGATCAGCTACAGCAGGCTGCAGAGGACAGTGTCCAGTCCGATTTTGAAAGTACTCACAGATCAAGATTCAGACAGGTGACAATTTTGTCCATAGAGTTTTCCCTCAGCTCGGGTACCACACGACTAAATATTCTATTTCCCTATAAAACAGTCTTATACAGTAAAGAACAAAACCTTGAAGAATAAATCCTGTTTACATAGGGATGTAGTGTATACTTACAGACCCAAATAACCCAAGACTGATCAAATCCCATATGACTTTTTTCATACATGAACATGCAACAGAGAAATTTTTTTTGAAGTGTTTTCTAATATGATAAATTAGTCATCTCAGCACGAAGGAGATGAGTGATGCTGCATGACATCACTCCAGAGCACAACAACACTGATGGTAAAGATGATGTAGCCCCTTGTCTTTTGGACGAGTAAGCTACTTCGCTTAGCTACCTGCTACTTTAGAAGTCAAAGTTCCTCAAATCGCATGGAAAAGACCAGCAACAATCAAAGATGACCTTGTTCTAATAGATTATAGCTAGGAATGCATGTCATTATCTCAATCCTCAGAGTAAGATGTTTTCTGCTGAAGCAATGTGATCCTGGTATGTTGCACTATGACGAGTCTGTTAAAATTACTACTATACTAGTAAGTTTTTGTAAATTTTTAAGACTTTTTCAGAAATATAACCTGGAAACACAAGAAGGCCTACATAAAACTGTGCCATACACTACAATTCAGTAAGGTTTTACTACTTCTCTTAATGACTGTAGGACATGGTCCTTAAATGCCTTGCAAATAATCATATCTAGGAAAACTTTCTGCTCAGCAGAAGATTGTGGAGAACAGCAAAAATCTCACAAGTTAGGTGAAGGCCTGGTACGTTGCCTTCTTATGTAGCAGGATAATTCTGTCCTGCTGGGGAACAAGAGGCATGTCTTTCTAGCTCACTCTTCTCTACTACTTGATTTGAAATATACTATCCTATTTTTCTCTTTTTCTTTTAATTTGAAGCCTTATGAAGAAAATGGATGCCTTAAAATACAGGCAAGTTCACGCTCAGGTTGAGAATCTTAATATTTCTAATAAGGCTGTTACAAAATAATGGCATCCTTAAAAACAAGATAAATTTACAGATAAAATTGTGTCAATTTTCTTTTTTTGAAACACAGAGGTCAAAAAATAATCTTAATCCCATTCTATATGCATATGTATTCCACTAGTATTTTTTATATATATATATATGATTTTCCTGTGCCACTAACACAGCTTGGTCAGTGGGTTGGTAACACAGCGAATAAAGCAATGGTTCAGTGTTGTTTTTATCCCCTTTTAAGGACAGTCTGACTTTCTGAAGTACATTACTTTACTCAGGTGATTTACTAATCAGATTTACTTTGCTGTGAACAGTATGAGCCAAATGCTGTTGACTGCTTTAGCATACAGTTCAAATCAAAGACACAGAAACTCAACAGTTTTTACCCTGATGCGCTACAGTTTATGATCATATAGTTAATGTATAGTTACAGTACATGCAAGAGAAGCAAAATTATTTTACCACTGAGTTTAGTATTAGAACCCTTTCAATTCTATAGCATGATTTGCCCTACTGGTTGACCTATGTTGAATTATTAAACTTTACTAAATTGATCTACTGAGGAAATAATTATCTTGCAGCTTTTGATAGAGTATTTCCTTGGGGATGCAGGGACCAAAGTGTGGAGGTTTTCAGTAACCTTCAGTAATACTAAGAGCACTCAGCAATACTGTATGAAGTATGAGAGCAGAGCAAACAGAACTTAGTGCTACTAGGAACGCTTTTGGGAAAAAAAATGCAGTGGAAGGACTTTGAAATTGTAGAAGCAGATTTTCTTGAGAAGAAACCCTTATGTGAATGTGCTTTACTTGGATTCTTCCTATTGCCTTTTAAATCTTTCACTAAGAAATGTTCAGAATATTCCTGATTTTCTTTCCTTTCCCAGCTTTTATGTTTTGTTGCAAATTAGTAGCGAACAATTGCACGTATTTGTGACAACTTTCTCATATATATATAAGCATATTTATGGACAGACTATAAAGGACACGCCTCACTTAAACATAATGACTATTCATACTAACTCTTAACTAGGGTAGTGTGATGCCAATCTGGATTCTAACTATCATGTATATGCAAAGGCTGCTCCTAGATTAGGATATTAAACAAAGCCAGAGAACATTCCTGGGTAGTGGAATTTAACAATTTATAATGTTAAATGTTAGAAGTGCCCCTGGCATGGTTTTGGCACACGCATGCTCCTGAACAATTCCAGGCATGCTTTAGTAATTAACACGGTCCAGAAACTACTTGCAATAGGCAGTTTATATGCAACTAACTCATTCTGGAAAGAAAAAGCTGAATACCGTACTAGAGGAAGCTTATGGACACGTTTAATTAGCTAGCATAAACATCCCCTAGGAATGCTACATCAAATCTCTGTCTCTCTCTCTCAAAAAAAAAAAAAGAAAAAAAGTCACTGGAACAAAGAATGAATCTAGGAGGGAAAAGAACAGAATCTGAACTCTGCTTTGTATCTTAACATAACAATATAACTACTATACAGCTTTTTGCCAAATTAGAACTGTTACATACTTGTACTGTTCCATTAGCTGCACTGCCTGATGCTCCTGGGGGTGGCGCCTCATATGGCATTTCAAGCTATTCATATTTGTGGTGGCGAAGTCACATACTCGACATCTAAAGAGACAACAAGAAGTAAACTAATCTGACAATTAACTGCTAACACTATTCCAGAAATAAAAATCTGTGAGAAAGCAAAGGTATCTGGAAAGACTACAGTTAAAGACTAATAATATTTACAGTAATTTTCAATTTTTGGACCGTGAGAATCTTTTGCAGCCCACAAATCGACTCCACCTTTGAGCAAGAATCACTATGCATATGGACTATGCTCCTGTCTGATCTTGTGCACCTCTACTGTATTGGGAAAGCAACACGAACTCTAGGGAAGATGTGGACGCACCTGAATGGATGTGGCCCTGATGCAAGTCGCTTGGCTATGTTATGCAAAAGCAGAATGTGACCATAAGAGCTATAGGGAACACACTGTATTTAGAAGTGAGTCTTGTTCCTCAAGAATACGTGGTCTACTTCATGCAACAGCCATGCTTCTCATAATATTTTAAAAGCCAAACTATTTAATAAAATGTCTAAGTTTCAAAGAATTATACCTGAAATAGAAATGAGGGACAAGATCACCACATTTAGATTCAAGTGCCCTAAGACAAATGTGTCACATCATGCTGTCTAAATTTTTATTTTTTTTACTTCTGTCACAGTATCTTTGTATAAAACCAATACATAATACCAGTCTGGATCTAGATTTAGATCCATGGATTTAGATTCTAAAGTATTACACAAAACACTATGCTATTCATATACTAACACACAAGCTTTCTGTATATAACATATTGAAACAGAAGCCATCAAGCTCAGCTAAAAACCTGCATATTTGTTAGGACTTTAGTTGTTTCTTTTTTTGAAATGGTAAAATGTCCAATATTTACCAAGTGTGGTCTATAGTGTGAAATAGTTTGAGACTGTAGGGTACTTAACTTGAGTTTTGAAAGGACTTAATTGTTTAATTAATTGTTTAATTAATTGTAAATGAGTTTACAGCTATAAAAATGGCAGCAATATAGGTTGCTATCTGATACTATGAAAGGCTTGAGGAATACATGTTTCAGAAAGAGGAATACCATAAATACTGGATATTTATATTTTTTTAGGCTGCAGCTTAAGTATCCTACCAGGTCTGCAGATTTGTCCACAGGGCTTATGAAAATATAATAAGAAAAGCAAGACAGATCAGCAGGCTTAAATTTAGTGTGCAGCAGTCTATATCACCGATGCAAAATTTTCAAGGGTTCCTAAATCAAGCAAGCTGGCTAACACCATTTCAGAAAGCTACCATATACAAGACATCTACAGTATTTGCTGTTCCAACGCCACTAAGTAATAAATAATGGCAATAGAGAAGATGCTGAGGAGAAAAAAATAATCTATTTGTATTCCACATTTTCTCTGAGCAAACGTCTTGCAAATTTTTTGCTACTGTTATGGGATATCATTATAATGCGCAAATCAAAAGACAACAGGTCTCCTGGGTTTGTTTATCCAAAAGAGAAAGTCCCTAGCTGAGCTCACCATTTCAGGGCATTGAATTTCCAGAATTTGTACTAAAAAGATAGAAGTATATTAGCTCAAATATTCTATCAACTCAAATCTATTTTCTAGCCACTAGAGAGGGACAGAGATCCACACTGAATGATCATAGATTGAATTTGCAGGAATTTATGCAGCAACCAATAGAAAAATGCATGATTTATTCTTCTGCTGGGGACCTGAGCTATAGTATTACATGTGGTTTTAGACATCAAAGTTTCTATATAAATCCATATAATATTCTTGTAGAAAAGTTATAAAATCTGATCCTAAGTGAGTGTGGTGTTATTGTTTGAAACCTGCGAAAAAGATGAGGGGACTGGCGATAAGACAAAGGGCAGAATTTTGCTATACTCTGTAGGAGCCAATGTGCAAAAGAGCAATATGACAATGGAGAGCACTTTGCAATAAAGCAAATCCAAAATTAACTTGTGTGCAAGGAGTTTGAGAAATATATTCTTACTATTGGCCAAAGTTCAACATTACAATGTAATCATTTCGCTTTCCACAACTGAATGCTTCAAACTGAAAAGAAGCAGTAGACTAGTAGAGCAAAAGATGCATCCTGGAAAATGTAGCAATTTTTTATTACATAATTTGAGTCAACTAGCAAGTGTGGCTCCTTCAAATTTGCAGTTAAATTATGTAACTGAAATTCTTTATCTTATCTTCAAAATTGCATAAGCAATTAAGTAACCTTTTTAGTTAAAACAAGTAAACTAGGCACGTGGTATTAGCCAGCAATAATTGAGACACTTACCTATATGGCTTATCAGAGTTATGAATTCGTCTGTGATTTCGTACACCAACATAAGTTGTGCTTGTGTAGTCACATACATCACATCTATACAGTTTCTGAACTGAAGACTTATTTCCTATATGAAACAAAATCCATTATTTTAGAGTTGCATTCAGTATTGTAAGAAACTCACAGATGATAATTTCAGCACAATTAAACGATGAAACATGAATTAATATTTTAAAGTAATACTTCCAAATATCTATAAATATTTAATACTTTTAATGTATCTGGAGCAAACTGGTGATGGACATAGAGATAATAAAGGTATAGTTTATTTAGCATGCTGTTCTGCATTCACCCTACCATTTACTGAAATTGTTAAAATTTTAGGAAAACACATTCTTTCTCTCCATGCAGACACTTCTGTTCTTCCTGTAGCTGGGTTAAAATCCTGAGTTACAGCAGAAGGTGATAAAATGTGGGAACTGCTGAAACAGCAGTTTCACTGCTTTGCAGAATGAATCAAATCAAAGGAAATGATGGGCATTGAGAAAGGACACGTTTCCAACTGGCAAACATAGACAAGAAAAGCAAAAGGCCTCCCAAAGCATCTAAATCCTCTTTATCATCCACATACACTTTTAATTCCAGAAGGATCTGAGATGATAAAAAAAAATAGATATTGACCAGATGTATTAAGAAATAATTTGGAACTTCTCCAAATTACTAAAATGCAATTGTGACAAAAATAATTTTTTCTTTCCAGAATGAAAGAGACTCTTGAAAAATTAATGGTTGCAGAGACAAAGGCTAATGACTAATTTAACATAGGAAAACGTGTGCCTGCAAGTGCACAGTTTGAATATTTTTGAGATGTAGGTGTGTAGAGTTAAACAGCCCTATTCCTGCTCCCTCAATGAATAATTGAACTGATTTGGGTTAAAATCTTAACATTTGGGAAGAGGGATGGCATTTTTTATGCAGGTCATTTTCCCATTCCAGCCTGTCATGCAGCCTTCAGGCACTCCCCAAATGAGGGAGCGGCAGAAACATGAAGGAACACCAAGGTCGGAGCTGTTTAAACCAGCAGCACTACTGCCAAAAGAAACGTCCAACTAAAATCAAAGAGTTTTCTTTCTGCATCTAACCTCTTCGCTAGCCTAAGTAATTCTACATTTTCCTCCCCCTCCCCAAGTGCAAGTAAGGTGCTCAACTTCATTATATCTTTACACCAAATTCCTACTAGCTGGCTGAACAGTCAAGCCATTACTCTCGGTTACGTACATGAGCTTTGAAGAAACGCTCAGAGATCCTTGGAGAATTTCTCCGGTGAGTAAAGATCACTACTAAAGTATATCACCAAACCAAAATACATATACAATTCAATAAATAATGTGTGGAAGACAAAAGTAAAGCTCAAATCTTGCAAGAACAGACTTCAGAAACTCTTCATGCTCATATGAAGCACATCTCCAGCACAAACAAATTGTTTGTGTTGTGAAGAGGTTTACTACTAGTAGGATACACCAGAAGATCCTAGGTGGAACAGAAAAGGGTGTATTAGCTGCATGTTTTTTAGTAGATCCTGCCTTAAGAACTCTGATCATATCAGCAGGTGATCTACTTCCCAGGCCTCCCAGCTCCTCCCCAAACCAAAAATAACTCCCCTCCCTGAAAAATGTAAGTTCTGATTCACAAACGGGATCCCTCTGTTCTGAATCCTGAAGAATTCTGTTGAAGGCTTGCCAAGGTAGAGAGCACTGAAGGTCCATTTGACGCTGAGAGGAGGGTCTGTCTGCCACTGTTGGACTTGCAGTTTGAAAAGACAGACAAGCTGAAAGTTTGAAATAAGTGACTGCCCAGAAAGATGGAAAGCAGACTTTTTAGACACGTCTCTGTTTAGGTCCAAATACAATGAATTTCTTTCCAGTTTGGAATAATAAAAACTGAACGAAAACCCCCTCCTTTATCAACTCCTGAATTCCAATTCTTTTTAGCTAAAGAAGTGAGGAATGAGACAAACAGGTTGAATGCAGAAGGAACTGTAGAGTTTATCTTGAAAACAGAAGTTCTGTCTCCTGAATCCAAAATACTGAAAGGATTTTATAAAGATAATTTTGTTCTGGAGTTTCCTCTTGATGATGCTGGACTCCAATAACCCAGACTGAATCTTTTTATTATCAAAGCAATAATTAAGAATCTTTATGCTAAACTCTTTTAAGGAGACATTGCAGAATAAAACACTAGAATAAGTCATCCAAAATGGAAGTTCAACTTTTCACTTTGCTTTTTTGTTCCAGAGGCAGGCACTGAACTATATAAAAAAAAAGTTCTAGACATATTATTCTGAGGCAACACAGCTAACTTAAACAGTAAGTGAAAATTACCACTAATTAAACTTTCACTCCAAAATCCCACACTTTTGGTTCAAGATGCAAAGTAATTAGGTAGGGATGATAACCCCTGAGGGTTATCCTGAAGAACATATAGCATGTCATACAAAATAAAATAGTGATCTGAATACAAAGACACTCTGAAATAAAATTTGAATAATTCTGTGTGTACCGAGATAACAGTATATAACCGATAAACTTTTTACTTTACAACATGACAAAGTTCTCACTCTTCTAGTATGCTTATTAAAAAAATAATATGGAAGTAATATATAACATGCATTCTTTGCAATTCAAACTTAAAGCAAAATATATCAGAATTTTTCCTACTATATACTCATATAGCTTTTTAAAATGTATTAGTTTAATTTTTTTTCTTTCATGCAAATTATCAGAACAATCTTAATCATATACTTTGAGACTTTGGAATTTATATTTCTACAACTGTTCTTTTATGAATGCACATTTATGCAGAAGACCTCAAATGAATACAGGCACTTACTCGGCCGCAGATCTATGGGAGAGCAGGGGTTGTGTGAAGGTTGAGCTATTGTGGGCTCTACTTGAATGGATTTTTCCATCTTAAATTCTGCAGCTTTGGAATAAACTGCTTCCAAATCTATATTCTGTTACGAATTTGGTATTTTATTGGGCAGGCAGCTTAAAACAAACAGTATCTAATGAGATTTTTAAAGCGTTATGCAAACATATTTTCTGTTGCATAAGTGGCTAACCACCCAGTAGCATACGCTTAGGAGCAATTATTTATACCAATCACTACTTTACATTTATTCCTTCAACAAAATGCACATAAATTATAATACATCATATAATCTCTGGCTGTAGCGAAACAGCAGTTGTGTCCCCCGCCCCCTCCAGTGGCTTATTTCTTGTGGGTTCAGGGCCTTTTTTGCTTTCTGGAGGGAGGACATCAGGTCTCTTAAAAGTGAACGTGGAAATGACAGATCTTTGTTCTAGCAGCAGTAACAGGTGCTCCTGTAATGCTGCTTATTACCCTATTCCTTCATTATTAGACATTTACAATCCGATCATATCCAGTGTCATAATGCTCCCTTTTAATTTATTGTACAACGATGATGAATAAAGAGACTTTTAGGACTAACTATTTCATAAACAAGAAATGAAACTGTTCCAGCTCAGGCATCTTTCACATAAACAGATGCTATGCCATAAACCTCTTTGTTTTGTGTTGCTTTATAGGGATGACATCTGTTTGACAAGAGATTGCTGTACTGCAGTGGTGTTGCAATTTGATTATAAATTGGTTCTGAAATAATTTAAGCATTCCACAGTACGAGTTAATAAAAGTTTAAAAGGAGAACTGTTTTCATTCAAGCCACACTACTAAATTTTATGTGGGATAAACAATCAATTAAAGTGCACGGCTGTAACACTTTTATAAGATAATAATGAGCAAAAAATATTTTTAAAAAAATCTCTAAAGTAATTGAATTGAATTGAAAGCAGGCACTTTTCTCGAACAGGGGCTCCTCTTTGATGGAAGTTAAGTTAGAGGATCAGGATATAAACTCTAAAACCACCTTATTAAAACATACTGTTTTCACAAACCAATAGGCATCTTGATTTTCAGACACCTTAGCAGGACTTTATCTCAAAAGGTACAGTATTCCCCAAAATCTGACGTGTGTCAGGCATTACAAGGTAGTTATTCCTTTAGCATGCCATCTTTAAAAATCTTGTTTTAAAATAAATAAAACGTTGCCAGAAGTAATAGTCCAAGCTGTGTTCACAGGTATTTGTAACCAGCTAAACTAACAAGATTTTATTTCCTATCACTCCCATTAAAACATTTATGCTATTTCCTCTGAAAGAAAAAAACCCAAACTTACTTAACACGGATCATTCCCACTACCAGCAGACCCTCTCTGGCCCTTCTTTTGTCTCCCCCTGACTTCAGGTGGCTCGCTGAGGCTTAAGGATGTAATAAGCACCAGAGATCGTTTTCCTGAGTTTAAATGCTTTCTGCATTGATGAGAGCAAAAAGGAGTCTGGAAGGGTCGTTCTACCTGAGGGTGATGAAGTAATTAACTTTCGTGTTTCTAATTGATATACTGAAATACAGGAAAAGAGGCAGTATGAGCTAATAGAAGTCAAGAGTTAAGGATCTCGTTTTATTCTGACATGTACCATGTCAAATCATTAATGGTTCAAGCCGTCCACCCTGGCTGATGCTGGTTAGAACCTTTTTGCCCAAATAGTTGCATCAATGTCAATGATTCCTTTCTCACACAGCGATCAGCTGGAGCGGTGAGAGTAGAACACAGAAATTTCAACGGCAATCTAAGTACACTTAGTGCACATTTTGCTATCTAAACAAACCAGAGACTATAGCTAGGGCAGAACAGAGCTATGTGCACAAAATGCAAATACTTCAGCCAACAGCTTTTCAGAGGTGATACAATTAGCAGTATTTCTCCACAGTGCTCTAAAATTGCAAAATACTAATAATTACAGTGTTGCCCTGTTGTGGTTTGGGCCTTCAGAATAAAAATGCTGTAAATATTTTTAGGAAATTTAACTCACCAGAGGAGAGAATGCATTCAAGTTGCAGTAACAAATATTGGGCCTCCAGGTACTCAAAGGATTTTAAGACCACATTTTCTCCTAAACTTCAAAATTTGTCTATTTTTCCCCCTATTTCACTATCTTAACACATCAAGGGTTTGGGTTTTGTTGTTGATTTTAAGACAAACACTATTAAATTATAAGCAGATACACAGTTAAAACAAACATTTAGAAAATACATACCTACTGTTACCCTGGCAACTATTACAGATACAGGTTGCATTTTTAGAATGCCTTATGTTTGCCCCTCTAGGGTTAAAACAAATGACTCATTTTGGACATTACCATAATTAAAAAGAAATTTCTAAACACAGAATAGATGATATTGCGTGTATATGCTGACAGCAAACTACATTACCACAGAGAGTTTACGAAAAGCTTTCTTTCGTTTACTGTAGGTGATTCAGAAAATATTGTAGTTGCTGAACGAAGGAAAAAAATTTCTTAAAAATTAAGAGTAATACTTTGTACCAGTTCTTTTTTGTAAGAAGAAATACAAGGTTCAATTACAGGGGCTAAAAATGTCTTACCTACCAATAAATACCAGTAAGGTATCTCAACACTGACTATGGTAAGTTCTGCACACTGAAAAGAACATACGTGTAAGGCTACAAACTGGCATGAAAACATTTCACTGTGAATGAGATCTTAAAACCAGTTTTATACAAATATAGCAAACAGAAGTAACGTTATGAGTGACTTTTTGTAATTTCAAGTATAAATATAAACAGTACCTTCTTTTTCTTCCACTTCGTTGGAAACTATTAGTTTGTTAGATGTAGCTGTTGAAAAGATATCTGGAAGACTGTGTTGTTCTCTCTCATGATTTCGCAGTTGGCTCTGAAAAAAACAATTTTCCATGTTTAAATATACACTACGAATATACACTGGTCACTTCAAACGTTGCAATAATTTGTGACATTGTTACTCAAGTTTTAGTAACAACTGTTATAAAATGTATGTTTATATATATACAGATTATCCCTCAGGCAATTTCACTAGAAACAGAACAAAGTAAGTAACAATAATTAATATAGTTAATAACATAAAGGCTTGATGAGAGAGACTGAGAGGTTTACATGATTTATGTTTATTTACAAAAATAGGCTTCCTTTTTCCCCCATTCCCATAGACAAGTGGCAAACAGTTCTTCCTCCAGAATAATTCTACTCCACAAGCAGTATTAGATTAGAGGTTAGAGGATGGCTTGTGTGAAAACTGACTCAATTTTCATACTGCCTAGTGACTTAAGAATATGTTATTCCTGTTTCTACTTGCTTGGGGAAGAGAGGGGAGAGAGAGGCCTTTTGCTACCCTACCTGTACCTTTTTTCAAACTAGGACTAAACAACAGTAAATATGGAAAAATTTGCACTGCTATTACCTACAAGAGTTTCAGTTGTACAGCTAGATACTGATGCTACCTATTGTATATTCCTGAGTACTGAACAAGTATGAACACTCACCAGCACTAATGCTTAAAATAGCGATTATAAAAATGGCAGTAGTACATTATTCTGCTTTGGTGTGTAATCTTTCAGATCTAAGTTCTACAGAACATGCAGCCCAACACAACAACAGAGGAAAAAAGAAAAGAATTTCTGCTTCAAAGTATCTCATGTTACCCCCAAATGCCATGATTAGTCTTGCACACATAACTAGCGGGCATGTTTGAGCAATCTTTTAAAGTTTTAGCTATTAAATTCTCTGATGCTTCCCTTTCTTCCTGTAGTTTCTACATGTGGGCAGAAAAACAACATGATGTTAATACGTCTGTAAGATGGTTATCAGGAAAATAACTTACATGAGGCATCAAGTTTAATTCAGTGGGTAAAGCAGAGTAATTATAGCTGAATTGTATATTTGGAAAGGGCTGCTGGCAATAATCCCCTATTATAATGACAATGAAGCCAGAATGTCAAACTGAGTTCAGTTAGAAAGAGGGATCACCAGTTATTAAAAAAGTAGCAAAATAAGTTATTTAGCTCTTATAGACAGGCACAGGAAAGAACTTTACCTTATAATGAAAGGATTCTTCACATTGCTTGCACTGATACATTCGTGTTTTGCAGTGGTTGATCATGTGGCTCTCTAAATCCTTACTGTTGTCAGCGATGTGCTCACAGATAGGACACTGGTAGGGCTGCCTCTGACGATGTACTCTCAAGTGTTGCTTTATGTACCCCTTATTACCACTGCTGTAATGGCAGAGGCGGCAGCGGTAGGGTCGATCTACGTTAGGTATATATTCTACTAGGTTACTTCCAGGAATATTTGCATCATTTACATTTTGGCATTGTGCGTTGTCTTGCAATTCTTTCAAAATGTCATCATCAGAAGCATTCTGATCTGTCCTCTCCTTCAGTTTTTCAATGACAGTGAGCAGTGACATACTGATGCCCATTTTAATTGGTGCTTCCGATAACTCTGGCCTTTCTTTCTGTATCTCGACTATTGCACATTCACTTTGGTTTAAGCCACTAAACTCCTCTGAAGGATTCTTAAGTGAGGATACCACTTTAGAATGAGCCATGCACCGGCCATCAGCTTCTCCCTGCCCTGCACCCGCATCCACAGCCTCTTCCCCAGTCAGAGTCCTGAAGCTAGACCTTGTTAGTTCTGCAGCTCTGATAGGCATTGTAACAAGAGCTTCTGCAGCTAGTGAGTGTAGTCGTAAAGACTCAGAATTTGTCCTTCTTCGTACAGGAGGTGCATTTTCATCAGTTGTTATGTTTTTATTAGAGCTTAATTCGTTATCTTTCTTCTCAGCATTATTCCATCCTATTATTACTTCCTGGATTTCATCTGAACGATAAACTTCATCAGGGTCTTCACAGGTAACATGGGACTCCTCTGAAATTAATTTTTTTTCTGTTTCAATGTCAGTGTTCATCAAGAAAGGCTTTTGTAAGACACTTTCTTCAGCACCTGGCAAACGCTCTACTATTACATTAACGTGACCCTTTTTATTTGGACTACAATTAATGATTTTCTGTGCTGATGAAAGTAGGCTATCAGTTATCATATTATCCTGTTCTGTATCTGATACAGTCTCCTCTAAAACCTCCGTAGTAGGAGAATGCACTACAGACTGATTTAACATCTCTTCCTCTTTTACATTTGTTCCTACTGGCAATTTGCATGACAGTTGCTCAGAATTGCAAATCTGAAGCTGAAGAGAAGGTTCACATTGGATATCAAGTTCGTTGTTTTCCAAAGAAAGAACAACTGTATCCATGCTATGAGGTGCATGTGTTACAACCATCTCTGACAAGTTGGTAGGTTCGTTTTCTTCCTCAAAGATAGGATAGGAACAATCAACCTCACCTGCATGCTTCCAAGCATGTGTTTTCAACATTCTTTGCTGACCACAGGTGTACCGACAAATTAAGCATCGGTACATGCCATACTGCTCATAAGTATACCATTTCCTCCTGCCCATTTCAGGCAGGTGACTAGACTGAGTTATATCTTTACATTCCAGATTTCCTGTCTGATCAGTCCCCGATTTGACACTTCCTTCCACTGGCCCTTGCAAAAATGAGCTTGCGACATTTACACATTGCTGCGCATTCATCTGGATGCTATTTTTACTGTCATTCTCATGGTAATTTTGGAAGTGGGATTCAAGTTCTTCTTGGCTTTTAGAAGCAAAATGACATTCTGAGCACATCAGTATCACTTCATTTTTCTGCCCATGTTGTTTTATATGTTCCTGCAGTGTTAAGAGGCAAGGTGATAGAAACTTACATAGACTGCACTGGTAGCATGTCACCTTTTTTTTGCTTTGTGGAAGACATTCAGTCACAAAATAATCTGCTTGTAACTCTTCAGTCTTTTTAGTAGCAATAACAGACAGCTCAATTGCTTTAGTGGGGATTTCACAAAGATCATCTGTGTCAAAAGACTGGGCAGACGCATTAGGATGGGAACGTTTTTTCCCTATTAAAAGGCATCTTTGTGACTTCTCACTTTCAACTATTTTGCTTAGCTTCTGGATAACATGGATTAGTGGATCAGTTTTACATTTTCTCTGATCTTCACTGTTCTGCAGTGTTGGGCCAATGATTGTTTCAGAAATCAGCACAGCTTCCTGTTCCCCAATATTTGGCATCAATACTGCAACGCTGCTTCCTTCTTCCATAATACCTAGGAGAAAGGGGTTTATAAAATATTAGAATATTTTAAATATTCTACATATAGAATATTTATACACGCACAATAATAAAAATACAACCCTGTACTACTTAGATTTCTGCCTCTGCTAAATGTGAAAGCCTAATGCCACTAACTTTATAAAAACTTTCAGAATGGTTATATAAATAACCAAAGATTTTGAGGACATTTAGTGGATAGCGTAGATGCTATTCAATACAACTGGCCAGAATAATTGCAAGAGAGTCTATAACTGCCTGCCTTCAAGTTGGGCAAGATAAATATTTTTCAAGTATAGGCTGATTAGCACTGTTACAGCTATTGCCTTTTTCTTTAAAAGGACTATGCATTTGAATGCTAGACACTTAAATATACCAATCAATAGTAACTGGCATATTTATGTTTAAAAGCTATGATATGATATGAAAATGTATTCCTAACATAATTATTCTGATACACTGATGTCTCCTAAAGCAAATGACAATTTGCAACAACATAATTTACAAAAATAAGGTTTATTTCTTTCCTTGAAATGTTAGGAAGAGAAAGTAATTCTGGTATTTACTTGCATTAGTCATTTTGCTATGACTATATTAAAGACCACTCAAATGTCAAATCACACTTATTATAAATGTAATTTTCTAGAAAAAATACTAATTGTAGCTTTTTATGCAATTCCTTACTTGTAAGGAAAATCAATTGGTACTAAAGTTATAAAGAGTATTTTTTTCTGTTTTGAGGGAAAGCTAAAGGCAATAACTACTTCCACTTACACTTCCTTTAAATGTATCTAACCATAAACCACAGGCAATAATGTGGTACTGTTGGAGGTTAAATTAGAAGCCAATATGTATAAATTTACATGAAAACATACTTTGTGATGTGGGCAAAGCTGTGGGATTAAGGGTGGAGAAGCCGGACAAAAAGCCTTACAGTGAAAAATGTCTAAAAAGAACCTATTCAGGTTCCACTATATACACACACACGTATATTTTATACACAATAGGTATTTGTATATACTATATATAAAATTTAGAACGTAAAGAGATGCCAGATATTTATCAGTCATAGTTGAAAATGTATCCCAAGTTCTTTCACATGGAATTTTTTTTTTTTTTTTTGCAAGCAAGACACACAGGCCAATCTAAAACTTCCAGAACTGGTCCTAAAGACCCATGAAATCCACTCTTTTCTACTTACGGATTTAGCATACAACTGCATAATTAACAGACATACGAGAGTGGGTGTGGTGGTGCCCCTCTCCCACTATAGAAAAATTCTGGGCAGAACTACTCAAGTTACCTTTATTTGCTGTTCAACTTACAATCAGAACTATCAATATAAGCAATGTTAGTATCACTCATACTTCATGTGCTCACATAAACTATTTCAAGTTGAAAATGCACAATACTTGTCAACTCTGAATCATTAAGAAAGACGAGATTACTTTCTCCAATGCTATTACTTTTCAGTGTTAGTTTGAAGAATATCTACTTGGTAACGGCTAAAATCTACACTAAAATTGAAAAATTAATAAATTAATCCATAGGGCAGTTAGATCCACGATAACTAGAAAACTAAGCTACTTAAGGCCTTATGCCTTTAGCTGCATCTAGGTAAGCAGACTGAAAATGATTGCTACTGCACTGCAATAGTAGATCAATTGTAGGAGGTAGAAGTTAAAAAAAATAATTAAAAAAGTATCATTTTACATACAAGTATGCCAAATAGTTTTTAATTCAAGTTCAGTATTGTCTGTTTAACAGGAATCAATGTACGTATGCACTGAGTTACTATTAAACTGACATATCCAAGTATTTAACTTTTAAAATATAAACCAGTGGATGTCTTGATGCGCGTTTTCTGCTTCTATTTCTGTTATGTGTTTGGCACAGTATATTGAATGACTAACTTGTCTATGTGGCTAGGAAAAATTATACCCCTTTCATGTAATATCTCCAATTACGTATTAACTTAAAAGAAGTTTAAGATTATTATTTGAAAACCATCCTATTTACTTATATAAAAATACTTTGCTGTTTGTTTCATACTGGCTGTTATATGTTTAAAAAACATTATGGAAAGTAAAAAAGTGCTTTTTCCCCTGAAAGAAGATTTAACATTGCATGAAGTGCTCAAAGGAGTAATGTCTACTTTATTTTCAATTTGAGAATGAGTTAAGGAAAATTATAAGCAGATGGTGCTACTTTAAATGATACTTGGTACTTCTAAAACTTTGTAAGTGAGGCTAAATAGGCAAATATTCCCCCCAGCTTTTTCATCTGAAAGCAGCATAGAAACTAAGAGGAAAAATCCTAGACAGACCATAACAGAAATGTGCTGCCACATTCTACTGCTATGTCAAAAATGAAAACAGAAAGAGTACCTTCAGACGTATTGATTTGGGATGCGTGTAGCCGATGTGAGTTATGAGAGTGTAACTATGGGATATATGTGTTATGTCATTCTCTGTTTAGAGTAAATTTAATGCCTACTGCTGCTGACTTTGGTTTCTTTGCCGATGATAAGAACTGTACACAAATGTCTGCGTTTTAGTAACTGCATCGCTTTCACTAAGAACAAAGGTGATTCATAATCCCATGACGTGAAAGTTCAGTCTGGCAAACGGCCCTGCCAGCACACAGCCTCCACACAACCCACGCGGTAATTAAAATTCGGGGTCTGGGGATGCCAGAGGGGCCCGAAGGGACAGATCCAGACCAGCGGAAAACGCCCCTGGCCTGGAGCTGCCGGTTCCACCCGTGTCACCCGCCCACTCGAGCAGCGGCGGGGCAGAGAGCGGCTGCAATGCCCCCAGGTCTCGGAAAAGCCAACCGCCGCCTGGCAACACTCGCCGCACCCGGTCTGGTCGCGCCGCGGCTCCCGAGGGCAGGGAAACTCCGGCAGCGGGAGCTCCGGGAGGCCACCTGCCGCCTCCACACAGCGCAGCCNNNCCCCCCCCCCCCCCGCCACTGCGGGACCCCCCCCGCACACGCTCCCCGGGCGGCCCCCGCTTTCTACCGCGCAGGTGCCGCCGGCGCGGCCCTCCAGCAGCGGGCCCGGCGCCGCGGGGTGGGCGAGGAGCAG
>VZSF01007961.1:295295-327652 GCA_013398295.1 Chionis minor | reverse complement strand
CGCGCCGCCGCCGCCTCCCCGCCGTTGCCACGGAGACGAGTGCGGGCCCTGCCATGGCCGCGCCCCGCTTCGGCCCCGCTGGGTGGTGGCGGCGCGGTGGCGGCGCCGCGCTGCCTCACCTCCGCCCTGCCTCACCGCCGCCGGCCCCTCGCCTCCCCGCTGGCTCCGTCCCGAAGGCGAGACGTGTCGCGGTGCGGGTGTGCTGCGCCGGGCCTCTCGCAGAGCGCTGTCACCGGCCTCCAGCAAGGGCAGCGCTGGTGGAGGTGCCTCCATCAATGCATTTATCGCCTTAACTTAAATTTCCACTCGGCGTGGAGATGGAGCAATGCACGGCCACTCACGATGCCCCAGTGCGGCTGAGTTGGTGGTTTTATTTAAAGTCTCAAAACAGTTGGTGTTTACCTCACAGCTCCCATGCTGAGGTGATCTCCTGGCGTCTCGCCTTTGGTCAGTCAGGAGCTTGTCAATATTCCAGTTTCCAGTGCCAAGCCAGGTGGTACGATGCACTTCAAGAAATGGTACAGTCTCCCAAAAGGTATTTTCATTCAGCACAGTTTTCAACTGATGAACACCTCTATTTAAAAAAAAAACCCAAAAAAACCCCAAAAACCCCACAAAACCCCAATGCAACAACCCCCATATTTTGGATCTAAAATGGCAAATCATAGTATCATAGATTTGTCTAGGTTGGAAGGGACCTTTTTGATTATTGAGTCCAACCACTGACCCCCTGGCTGCCCCCTCCTCTCAGGTGGCTGTAGAGAGCGAGAAGGTCTCCCCTGAGGTTCCTTTTCTCCAGGCTGAACAACCCCGTTCCCTCGGCCGCTCCTCAGGAGACTTGTGCTCCAGATCCCTCACCAGCTCCGTTTCCCTCCTCTGCACAGGCTCTAGCACCTCAGTGTCTGTCTTGCAGTGAGGAGCCCAAAACTGAACGCAGTGTTCAAGGTGGGGCCTCACCAGTGCCCAGTACAGGGGGGCGATCGCTTCCCCAGTCCTGCTGGCCACAACGTTCCTGCTGCAGCACCAAATCAAATCTTTCCCAGTGTAAACTACAGAGAACTGCCAAGAAGGTTTAGCAATCTAAGGTGGCAGGAATATGGAGTTTGAAGTGTATACGGCATATCAGGGGCAACCTTAGAAGCTGCATACTAGAAATGTTACATACTAGAAATGTTTCAGTATAAACTGAAAAGTCAGGGGAATAATGATTTTCAGCAGTGGGTCATGGCTAGGTGATGGCAAGCAAAATCTAATGTTTATTTCCAGAAACGGGCTTGAAGCGTATTGATGTGGATGGGTCTACAGTGGGATTTAGGGGGAACCTGGTAAAACCATGGCAACTTTTTGCAAGTTCACTTCCTCCCACAGCTGGGAGTTTTGTTAATGATTGTATATTGTTTCATAGAGATAGGAGATGTATTTAACATATTGGCAAATCGGGTATTATTCAAGAGGTGGATTTAGCCATCCTTTCAATGGGCATTATTTAATTTCTAATTTTGCTTTGTTATTTTGATTCTTTGAATTATGAAACTCTGCTTAATTGTGTGACATTTTAAGACATTTCAAACCTTATCCTACAGTCTGTGACTTGTTAAGATAACTGGAAAGATTTTGGTAAGACTTTTTTTTTAAAGAAATTTTTTGTGGGGAAATTGCAAGGATACAACATATCTTCTTAACACCTGCTAAAATACATTCAATTTAAAAAAAAATTTAAAAATTGAAGCTTCATAGTATTCATAATGTAAAATGTACTGGTAGCAAGAATAATTCTTTCCGCTTTTTCTGCTATATTAAATGGAGCCTTTTCAAAGAAATGTGATTATTTTTTGTGGACCCTGTTCCTTTAAAAGCTTAGTTTCCACTTCTGTATTTGTTGTAGTTTAATTAACCGGTTCTCTGAATTTAATCACTGTTGTAGATACAGGACTCTCACCCTCTTTTATCCAGTCAAAAATGCTAGGATCTGATATGCCTGGATTAAAAATACTGGGTTGATAATGAGTAACAGTCTCCATATACTCTGTTATTCTTCTCTTTTGTAATTAAAGCTGGACTAAGTTAAAGATTTAATTCTGCATGTAAATATGATTATACAACAAAAACAGATTTAGATTTTACACTTTTACATTAATCTCAAAGGCTTCTTAATTCCCAAAGTTCTGTTCGTATTTTTCATTTTCATTGCTTTCAAGTGGAAGGAGACATGAAACCAAATGAAATTTGGATAAGGCAACTATCCCTGAATGGTAGAGATGAGCCACTCGTATTGAGCATATTATATTCAGAATGTTGATGCTTTTGTAAAAGTTTAGACAAAATTGCTTTGTAATTACTGTAAATATGTACAGAATGTCAGTGACATGAGTTTTATGGTAAACATTATAAGCTTAATTTAAAAGAGTAATGCATAGTCTAGATACACCAAGTAAATTTAGAGCTACATCAGCAAAGATGCTATCTTGAAATGAATACATGCAAAGTATACACACTTTTTTGTATAAACTTTTAACATGAGAGAAATCTGTGTATAGTAACTTGCCTATAAGGTGTCTGTTTATTCTTTGTGGCCTCAGTCTCAAACTCTTTTCAGTCATCAAGATTAATGATTAGGCTTATTTTCATTAATGACTTGTGCAGCAATGAGTTATATAGTTGTCAATAAAGAATTCAGTTTAGCCCATGAGTTTTCTAGACTTTTGTGCCTGGCTGTTCCAAAACCGTTCTGAAAGCTTTATAATTTTCACATTATTACAATGTATTGTATAAATAGGGTTCCTGAATCTCCTGAGTGGAGATTAAATAAACTGCTCCATAGCTCAACGTACAACAGAAGGGAATCCTGCATGGACCACGGGTTGGAACAGAGGCCTTGACTTCTGCACCTCTTCCTGGGTGAATGGTGAACAAGAGTAGTGCGTGAGCACTTGGAGTGGCACATGAAGAAGTAGTTTTTTATTTTGTATTTCACTTCAGTTTTAGGTCTTGGCTGCCTGGAGGTGGCCTTCATCCATCATGAGATAGATCCATCATAGAAAAGTGAAATTTGCAGGAGCATTGCACCACTGTTAGCAACTAGGAATTTTTCTGTCGTCTTTATAGACTAACTGCAGCGCATGAACCTGGACTTATTTTTCTCATTCTTTTTGGCTGGCTTTTGCTTATTAGTTTGTAATCACTCATTGTTCCTTAACTTTATCATACCATTTACACAGGATTTCCATATAATGTTTATTCACAATACAGTCTTTTTTGGAACTGCAGAAACAGTGTTCTGCTGACCAACATGATATATCTAGACAGACAGATATCTGTGCTTATATATGTGTATTAATTTTAATGTCCATGTTGATGATCAGTGTTTTCCACTGGCATATTATAAAAGAGCTGTGGAATAGCAGAGTCCGTTTCATATTGTCTGTATTTGTGTACTAGGTTTATCTGCTCATAGCTGCTCTGTTTCTGGGAAAAATGTGTAAAGTGCATAAAATACAGTTGATTATCACATGAAAAATAAAGTTTTGGGTGTTTCTCAGTTACAAAATGGTGGAAGAACTTGCATATATTTACATAGGTGCATATGTATCGGCTACTTTCATTTATCAGGCTGGCGCCTTGGGAGTCCTTACTGTGAAATGAAGCCTCACACAGGGGAAATGTTGACCCTCTAAATATCGAAGTTTGCAAACCCGGTGTAAACGTGTGAAAATACAGAGAGTAAGAGAAGAGTGGTAAAAACACTATATAGGAAAAAATGATACTGTTATTATTTTTGAAATAGGGCTATATTCTGAGAAAAAATATTGCAGGCAAATTAAGAATTATTAGAAGTACAGACAAATTATGCAGAAAAGAATGAACACTGTATTGCTTCATTTAGAAAGGCAATGCAATAGAACATGATAGATACATGAGGAAAATAAATGGTATAAAGAAAACAAATTACACTTTAAATATACTTCTCCTACCATTAGACTAATTAGATATTTGGTGAAGTTGAATGCTTGCACTTTCAAAAGAAGCGCAGGAAGTTTTTGGTTTTGTTTTCTTATTTATGTGTAATTAACCTCTGTAACTTGTTGCTACAAGATATTGTAGGAAACAAAAAACTTTGTAAGATTTAGAAAACAATAATTAAATTTTTGTATGTATATAGAGAGAACATATGCAGCTGTTCCAGACAGAATTAGAGGTGCGTTAACTATATGCAATGTCTATGTTTTTAGTATCAAGGCAAACATTGAGAGGTGTTACAAAGAATCTTCCCTTGTGAAAGGGGTATATGATGTTTTACAATATGAGGTTTAGATTGCAGTGTCCTTTGAGGCGATTGTGCTTACCTGCTGGCAGAACCTGAATCTCGTATACAACCCTTTTGTATAGTTAGAGTTAGTTATCTTGTTTGTTATAGCCTCAGAGGTCTTTGTGCTTGGGCATTGTGGCTTTAAAACTGAGCAGAATTTATATTACTTAGATGGTTTATTTTCCTTTACATAGCCTTTTCTACTACAGAATTAGGAAAGTTCTGTATTAAGTGATATTTCAGCTGCAACAATGACATCTAGGGGCTGATTTATATTAATTTAATTTAGATACGTATCGCCTATTTTTTGAAAAGATGGTTACTAATATGTTTACTAAATCTAAATTATTAGTATTTGCTAAAAAGCTGTAAATCTGATATATGTCGTATATTCAGAGAATAACCATGACACTTTAAACTTATTTTTTGTGTTTTATTTTTCCTTGATCTGTCTTTTGATTATTTAGTACTGCTAACACTGCAAATCAGTGGATCTCTCTCATTCTTTTAGACCTTGTATTTTTTCATGACATGTTATCAAATGATGAGATTTTTTTTCACTCTATTCTTTACGTATACTTTTCTGTGAATTAAAGGGAAATCTCTTTGACACTGCTTTCTTATATGACTTATTCTGTCTCCTAAAATCACATCTACTTTACTTTGTACAGGAAATGAGACCAAAAATCCCTATATTCAATCTCCTGCTTCCCCCAGCTTTATGGGTGTGTAGATACAGGCTTGACTCCAGATTTAAACCCTATGATTCAGGGCCACCTCTAAGCTCTATGTAAATCCAATTTTATGTGTGCAAGTAAGTGTATATGTAAAATATGTAATTGCAATTTAGAGATGATTTAACAGCATCTGTCCTATTATTTGCAAACTTACTTTCTTTCCCTTTAATCTTAGTTATTTGACCATAAGTCTCTTATTTGGAATTGCTTTTTACAGAAGAAAAATTTCTATATTTCTCTGTCATTGTCTTCTTCACTTATATTTACAACTTTTTCTCAGGAATAAGAGAATATTATTTTTTGCAAAATTACCCTCATGCCATTCTGTGGAATATATTGTACTGTCTTTAACATACTGACTTTTCATTGGTATTGAGAAGAGACCTGAATAAGAACCCTTGAGTGTAAGAAATAGGGAAAGGCTCGTCTTTTTCCTCAGATATTTCCTTAAAATTTTGAAGTCATGTTTGTGGTTTTGGGAGAGCGTTGCTGACTTGAGCAAAATTAAATCCTAAATGTTACGTGCTCTAAAATGTAAAACTTGTAGCTATATTTTCATAGAACCTGTCAGTCAGTTGTTAGGAGGCACTCAATTTAAGAGAATGTGAAAAATCAGTTGACATGAGATTGCTGGTGATGTACTAAAAGTAGAAGCTAGGGTAAGCTAACTTCCTTCATAGCTTTTCTGGTATATAGTAAGAGGAAAACTACAACTGGGTGAGCTGAAAATAGTGAGACATTATGGAAAGTTTCACCTTGGGTCAAATCAAGGTACTGAAATGTTCTCTGCAATAAATAAGGGTGTTTTCCTGATAAACTGTACCAACAGAAGCTTATATAACTTAAACTTATATAGAAGTTACACAGGCACAGCAATTCTTTTCACAACTGCTGTCCTGCTGGTTTCGTCTATGAAGTAAGTGAAATCTTATTTCTGTCAGCAATACTGGCAAAACGTAATTATAACTGCATTCTATATGAAATCTGACAGAAAAATGTCACCAAAAATCACGTAGAATCATAGAATGGTTTGGGTTGGAAGGGATCTTAAAGATCATCTAGTTCCACCCGCCTTGCCCTGGGCAGGGATACCTCCCACTAGACCTGGTTGCTCAAAGCCCCATCCAGCCTAGCCTTGAACACTTCCAGGGATGGGGCCTCCACAACTTCCCTGGGCAACCTGTGCCAGTATCTCACCACCCTCACAATGAAGAACTTCTTCCTAAAACCTGATCTCAGTCTCCCCTCTTTCAGTTTAAAACTGTTACCCCTTATCCTATCGCTACGCTCCCTGATAGAGTCCCTCCCCATCTTTCCTGTAGGCCCCCTTCAGGTACTAGAAGGCTGCTAAAAGGTCTCCCTGGAGCCTTCTCTTCTCCAGGCTGAACAACCCCAACTCTCTCAACCTGTCCTCATAGCAGAGGTTCCCCAGCCCTCTGATCATCTTTGTGGCCTCCTCTGGACCCGCTCCAACAGGTCCATGTCTTTCTTATGTTGGAGGCTCCAGAGCTGGACGCAGCACTCCAGGTGGGGTCTCATGAGAGTGGAGTAGAGGGGCAGAATCACCTGCTGGCCACGCTGCTTTCGATGCAGTCCAGGATGTGGTCAGCTTTCTGGGCTGTGAGTGCACATTGCTGGCTCATCCCTAACTACTATTAGTATGTTAGTAGCTGATTTTTACAGACTTGGTGAAAGTATCACAATGGGCGTATTTGTCCCTCATTGGAAGGTCTGCAATGACAGTAAAGCAGGAGAGGATAAATCTGAGCTGTACTTGAGCGTGAGTAGGACTGGAGGAAGAAACAGCAGAGAAAGATGTATAAAAGCCTTAAAAAATAAGTAACCATTGCTTTAGTCTGTTTTTGCCTAAATGAGTATAACACTGTCATTTTATGAATCTGTATTGAAAAGGAATGGGTTTGTGATGGTGACAGAAGGTAGTAGGATGCATTTTGACTTGAAGAAATGCTTCAAACACCTGCTGTTGAAAAAGTTCTACCTTTGAAAAAGTACATTTAAAAAATAGCCAAATCGTGCCACGTTCTATTTAATTCATATTTTGAGGCAAAATATGGAATGAAGAGCATTGAATCCTCTGAAATCAGGGCACTGCAGGAGAAATTGTTAGGGGATGAGCTACAATTTGTCGATTCTTTGGACGGGATTCTACAGCGAGCTAGGGCAGCGAAAGCCTCTGAGCGCCAACAGAATCTAGCTTTCCAGTTAGCTTGTCTTGTTACGAATTAAAGTTCTCTACAGTTGTGGGAATGATATTGCCAAAGGGTGGGTGACAGCTGGACCTTATCGCCATCATCTTTTTTTTTGGGTCATGATAAATTAGTAGGTGTGATTCTTAAGAGATGTTCCGCCATTGTCTTCAGAGCCCTTAGAACATGCAGTTTCTTATGCCTGTACCAATATAAAGGCAGTGTGTTCTGTGTACATGGACTGAGGACAGATCTTTTAAATTAGTGAAAATCATAAAGAAAGTTTGCATTGGTTTTTACTGCTGAATTGGCTGTGGGGAATCTCCACTTAGAATAGGGACAAAAAGTTCTTTAGCTATATAGAAAATATCCAGGCAGTTCATAGAGACTTGCCGCATGACAGACTGTATTTTAATGTCCATTATTTTTTTTCCCTTTTTATTACTTTGCATACATACTGATATTGTTCCTTGCTTTTACTCCAAACAGTGCTTTCTTAGGTATGTAATCCAATTAAGGAAGTGTAGAATGTGATTTATTACGGTCAGTTGTAGCAAGGGGAGTCATATGCACAAAAGACTTCTACAACAGTGACAGCAAACTACGACTCTTCTTTTTCTTGTTACAGTCAGTGAAAATACAGAAGTGTCCTTTACATTCTTAAGAGAAATTAGCTGTATGGGAAGTGTTGCGTTATAGCAGGTACATACTGATCCCAGTTGTTGCATTTGCCATTCATATATGCCCCAGTGACTGTCTTTGGTGTGTGTTTCACACGTTCAAGAGTATTAATTTGTGAATGATAAGCTGCAGTAAGCCTGGAATCAGATTCTACATTGCATAAATTAATATTTTGCATGTAAAAGGAGATCCCCTAAAAAGAATTGGGCTCCCAGGAGTTCTAATATAGCTAATATGCCTGTAATTGATTGAGTTGCTATTTTTTTTTACAGTTGTAGTTAAAAGGCATTACTTTTTCCTCCTTGTTAAATGTGCACGAAAGAAGTCCTAGAGTATGTGCTATATGATAGCTCCCAAAGGATAAAATGCCACCAAAAATCTGTAAATCCAGTCAGGAGTGAAACACTGGTATATCCATGACTTAATTTCAGTATCAATTACCAATATAGGCCAGAATAAAGGTATTAAGGTTTCCTGCTCAGCTTGGAAACTGGATAACTTAAATCAAAATATAACAAGTGCTTTTGAGTACTGCTCATATCATTAAAGGGAACTGTGGACCAGTCATTTGTCCTTCAGAGAATGGTCTGACTAGTCCTGGCAACTTTCCTTATGTTCCATAGACTGATCACCTACTGCAGACTTTTTTACTGGAAGTACAGTCTGGTTTTTGCCAAGTGGGATTAGGTAGGGTTTTTAGATCTAGACACAGAGGTGCTTGAGCTGGGTTTTAAGCAGTAGATTATAATTTTGGAGTATGACATTTTTCAGATAAGTTCAGTGTAGCAGTCAAGTTAACCTAACCTTGATAAATTTTGCAAAATTTATATAGCTGACCACATATTTGTCATGTGTATGATGGCGTGAGGCTTCACTTATGCTCCCATAGAACCTTTAGGAGTACAACCTTAGCTAATTTCTGAGCATCCATAGAAACACACAACACTGCAGATGTTTCATAGTGTGCAACAGTTTTTTTTCATTAAAATATTTTCATTAAAATATTTATTTGTCCTCCAAAACCGTAAATAAGAAAATTTACCCAACTTTCCTATCTGTGCTACAGAATTTACTGTGCGCTTGTTCCCTCAAAATATATATTAAAATACTAACAGAAATGTGACAAACTGGAGTTCTCCATCTTACTGTGATTTTAATCTGAAAGTTTAAAAAAGCAACAAACAGACAAAAACCCTGGAAAGGTACTGGACCAAATTTTCAATTCCCTTTTCAATTTTACTAAGTCAAATTCTTGTTCACGAGTTTGTGTAAAATTAGGACCTCGTCGTTTGGCTTACTTTGTGAATGTTCCTTTACTTCCAAAGATTTTTTTCTCTAACCCTTAGCGCCATATGTGTATACAGGTTGGCAGGTGCATGTGTATTCACTTCCATGAACACGGAGACACAAAGTTATATTTTCATTGCGAATATGCATGTGGAATCTGGACACAAAGAGCATTGAACAACTGCATGAAAACAAAGGAGTCCGTTCATTCTTAGTTATTGAATCTTGCTACTGTTCATTAGATAGGAGTAGACCAAAACGAACCATCACACTTTTCTGTAGTGACCTTGAGGTGGCAGCAGCATTACATTCAATTCTGCCATATATTAAGTCCATTAAAGGTGAAAGCAAAATTTGCAATAAATCAAAATAATACTGATTGTTATAATTTTATTACCAGAGCATTAAGTCAATAAAACTTATCTGAAATGTCATTTGCATTTTATACAATTTTTACTAGTTATCAAGTATGTTTTAAAAGCATGTTTAAAGCAACCAAATGAAGAAATCTGTGATAAATTGTTGGAAAGCTGGGACTTGTCTAATGGTGTAGTAAAACTAAAGTCTGTTTTGATCTCTTATATTGTGAAAGACTATTTCTGAAAGCGTTTGTTAGTACAATAATGTCTTGTGTCTTGACTAACTATATTTAATGTCCTAATGTCTGATTAAATATTTTCCTGCAAGTTGTCAGGTCCTTTTTCATTCATGATTTTATGTAGGAAGGTCATCTAATTATATGACACCCTTTCAGTGAAGGAGAATGTGTTTGTTTCTTTTAATAATGAGGAATAATGAAACTTATTTATGTTGGAAGTCAGAGAAATTTATTGGAGAATTACAACATGAGAAACACGAAAATTAAAAAACCCCTTTTAATAGCATATTCATTACCAGGAAGCTTGCAGGTAATGAAATAGTTGTATGAAATCTGGTATACTGGGTGATATAATACTGCTCATGTCAGTTTTCAGGACATGGTTATTCTGCATTTCTATGTTGTCAGTTAGTATTAGGTTACAAAATTATTATTAACTAATTAGTCAAAATAGGAGGCACTAGAAGAAAAGGTTACAAGCATTTGTTTTTACAAACTTCTAAACCAACTCCTGGCTGGGAAGTGTGTAGTAATACTCCACAACGATTTTGCCGCATGGGTTGCATCGTGGCTCAGGTATTGCTGTTCTGCAAGACTAACATGAGTTTGGACTGGAATTCAAGATATCTATTATATGACTTAACGATGTTGAAGAAACAACATTCAAAAGTAGTTACTCTAACAACTACAGAAAAGCGATGTTAGTGATGTGTTTCTACATCAGTTAAAAACTGATTTGAAGGAAACCCTTTATGTAACTGCTGCTGAAGGAGTCCCAATAACTGATTAAAGATAGCTTATGTAGTAGTTAAAATAATGCAGTGGTAATTTAATGAAAAATAAGGTTATAATAATCATTTAAGTTTTGGGTTTATTTAAACTTCAGTGTTTTATGTTTATACTAAGATATGATACTTAGATCTGTTTACCCTTATATTCTTCATCCATGTTTCAGTTGTTTGTTGAGCAGTTGTAATGACTTTTTCAGCTTCTCTTGAAACATCAATATTGCATATAAACAAGTAGAGAAATATATAAACAAGTGTAGAAACAAAAATACAAATGTAAGTTGAATTATAGCTTCAGAATGATGTGTTATTAGCTTTAAAAAGCAGATAGATAATCCCAAACCACAAGCCAAATGGCAATTGCAACACATGAATGCTGTTCGGGCTGTGCCAGTGGTTACTAAAGCCAATACAAAGACTATTACTTCACTAAGACATAGATCTGGTCTTTTACTTCTTCTGGTCTGTGCTGTAGTTTTCCCTTTGTCACACTTTGCTATTTCTTAACTTAATTTCTATGATTTTACAAAATTTCCAGAATGCAGTGAGTGACAAAGCAGCAGAATAACTGACGTAAAAACAGGATCCTGTGAGGAAGTAATTCACTGTGATCCTCGTTCTTCTTTCTTTCTAATTTTAACCTTATGGCTCTTTATAATCAAAATATATTTACCTCAGAAATAAAAGTAAGGCAACAATATATATGAGCTGAACATAGTTAACATGGAAACTAATGTGAGTAACTTCTTAGAAATATATAAAAATGAGGTTTAGAGGGTACCCCTCATCTGTGTAGGGCAGGAACCCAGATTATCAGTATCTCAAAAGCAGAGATGTGCTTTTTATTTGTCTTTAGAGCACCATAAACACACATTTTGTGGGAGAAATAAAAAAAAAATTACAATTGTCACGGTGGGGCCTCTTTGTAAGTATACAAAATTCAGATAAACAGGTTGTCCTCAGCTTCAGTGCGAGAAGAATCTGTGATAGATGTTGCAGAATATTCCAGAGGTTTTGACGTGGACCCAGTATTTCAGGCTTTATTCACATGTTGGTTTAACATTTGCCTCATGTTTGTACATGAATGTTAAAAGAGACCTTGTTGTAAGATCTTGTTGTCCTGAAATCACAACATTGCTTTCTTAAAAGTACCATTGCTGCACTGAAATGGAAGGTACCTGAAGTGACCTGTCTCTTTCAGTTAAACTGTGTAGTGTCTCATAAAAGGTATTTTATTATTTTGTGGAATAATTTGTATAGGAAAGAATATATTGCAAGCTGTTCAGTTAGCAATACTACTGTTCGGTAAAATCACATTACCTAGAACATTAAAACAATCATTCTAAAGCATGATTTATAATGATTTGAACATGTGTGTAAAAAATAGATGACCATTGTACATTTACAGTTGACACAGAGGTCCCTAATGTCAAGAAAGCACTCTTGACCTTGATGGGTAGTTGCAATTCCATTTAAATCAATTGCTAGTACAAGTCAAATGAAGTTCTTATGGCTGTCTAGTGTGCACTTCCCCATTCTTCTGACATTATTGTTCTACTCCAAGTCATTCTTCAATCTTTTAACAGCTGAAAGGGACCTGCGTTCTGCAGCTTTATGGGAAACCAGCACTAAGTTGTACTTCTCTGTGTTTTGAAAGCTTCTGTTCTTTCACTGACTTTATTTCCAAGCTAACTAACCAAACCACATCCTTTTCTACATAAAATAGAGTGCTTGGTCTGTATTTCACTATTACAGTGACCACAGAATGCATTTTCTATGCCTACAGTTTTACTGGTCATTCATTTAATTTGACAGAAAAAACCATGATCTTTTAACTCTGAAAACTGGAGAACTTATTGTTAGTTTAGCCTTATTAAAAGCTTTCAATCTATTAAACATGATATATTCTAAACATCATTTGCATAAAAACGATGGTGAATACAACTTTTGGGGTGTTTTGTGGGGTGGAAGAGAAACGGACAAAGCAACGCAGAAAAATATCTTGAAAATGTATCCTGTGTTTTTATATGTCTGGATACTTATTTCTTCAAAGGAGTTTGCTAAAATTGTAGATGATACAAAAAGTGATACGAATTTGTTAAACATTTGGAACAAAATAGAAAATCCTTGGATGTACAGAACTCTCTAAAAATATCTGGAGTTTGCGTTACTAACTTACGTGTAATGTTTTCACTCTTCTAAATGAATTTAAGTGTCAACCTTTTGACAAATGGGAATATTAAAAGGTTGCATCGTGGCACAATTTACAAGACTGAAAAAACCCAAGTACAGATACTTTCTCAAAGACAGATAGTACAAACTATGACTAATCCTCTCCAGTCCCCCCCAAACCTCTTTCTCAAGTAATCCAAGCTCTCAAAAGATCCTCCATTAATGAGAATAATAGGAAAACTTGATTTGACTGCTATGTTAGCATTAAATACATACAACATTAAATACATACAACAATTAATAAGAATTGATAATGAAAAAGGTGATTCTGGTTGCTGGTGGAACCCGGCTGGGATAGTATTAACAGGTTGCTGCAATTAATGCAAAACTAATCACCAGTCCTCCGTGGAGAAATGCAAATTGCAAGTTGTTAGAAGGCCTGTTCAGTTCAATAGGATATGTATTGCAGCTAATCCGCTTAACAGCATCTCATGTTTCTCTGTTGAGTTGGTTTTTTAGGTCGTAATGAACTATGATTGTTTTGTAGAGATTCTGTGGATTTCTTTAGTTTCTGTATTTTGACTCTTCTGTTTTTACTAGATATGCAAGTATATTTACCTGCTCTTTCTTTCCCATTCCCATGGGCTCAGATTAAAGTAAGTGGCCTTATTTTGCTCATTTTCCTAAGCCCCTGCAGACTGTATTATATGAAGCTATAGAATCGGCCACTTGATGTAGAGGAAATGCATTACATATACTGTCTTCATCTGTGCAATTGGAATTCAAAGATTCTGCTGTATCTGATGTTCTGTGCATCTGCTGGTGGGCAAGAGTAGCTGCACAAAACCTGCGTTTAGTTACCTGTCATTTTCAGTGATAAACACAACATGAAACAAATCTTTGTGCTTTGTGTTTTGTTTAATTATTTAATTTAAAAGTAGTCATAGACCACATTGTTTTGTTAAATGGTCTTTTACTGCTTCTTACAGTATATGTACTATTATATATATGACTACTTACCAGCAGTCAGTACGAGGAAATGGATCAGCTATGGGTTGGTCTGTTGCTCAACAAAGTAACTTATCTCTAAGCCTGAGTATTCAAATTCTGTACTTAATTTCTGAAGAAAGTAGTTGTGCAGAAAGGAGAGAGGTAGAATGTGTCCTTAAGACATTGGTAGTATCATAGGAAGATGCATTTGAAGGAAGACACTGAATGGCATTTACCTCCAACTGAAGTAAATGACCAAATCGTAACATTTGTCCTTAATTGACTGGAGAAGCAACTTCAGACTTAGTGTAGAAATGAAGAACATCGGAACACTAATGCTGGATCTTACAAACCCAGTTTTGATGGCAGTGTAAATATCATCGCTTTTAATTAATTATGAAGGGTTCATTCCTTTCAGAGCAAGTATAGCATGTGTTATAAGTAAATTTTGTATATAAAAAGACAATGTTTTCAAAATGGAACGTTTGGCAAATATTTTGTCCAAAAGTACACACAAATTGTTCAGTGTTTTGTTTTTTATGTTTTGTTGCCACTGTGAAACTAAAGAGCCGGAACATAAAAGGTTATGAAATCTCTTATCATCTGTATACCATTGACTGTTTGACCTTTTATCTTATAACGTAGTCTTTTCATACATCGAAGATTTTGATTCAGATATGCAACCAAACAAGAACAACTTCCAGAAAAAGAAATAGTTTTGGTTTGTACAGCCTGAAAGCCATTTTCAAAAGCCATTTTTTTTCAAAAAAAAAAAGCCATCTGCTACTTTATTGTTTGATATCAGCGGCAGAATAATATCTGATTTTAATATCATACTGCTTGGCTATGCACTGCACTAATTTGTTCTGCAACATCAATGAATCAAAGTAGAGTTCCTGATAGAAGAACATCAAAAGGAAATTAATCTCCCTGTGATAATATTAATAATTTCAGAATGGACCTGTTTTGCTCAATTATTGTAACCATTCAAAGCTGTGTTTTTGTGGACTGTTAGATCAATATCACAACTGCTACACAAATCGAGTGTAAGAACAAGACTCTTACTCTTCAGTAGCTGGTCAGGAGCATCACTACCAATGGACAAGAAGTTTACTGAACATTTTTTGGTAGAATTTTATGGTTACTTAAGGGAAGGAGACATGAAAGTGTGAAATTGGTGGGGGAAGGGGGGAAACTGGAAAAAAAGAAGTCACTTTTAAATATGTTGGGGAAGATGGTGGGCCTGGCATTAAAGGTAGCATCAGCAGAGTTTGTAACCAGGAATTAACTGTGTGATACTGGAGGAAATTTAGTGCAAATGGAGGCTAATTGATAATAAATTTCAGGGATAATAAATGCATCTCAGGAAAAGACGTGTAAAAGTATAGCATACTGGAGGTGTCATAATGTGCATTCAGCATGTATCTTCGGAAAATATTGTGTTTTTATAAAATTATTTTATAAGTTTCCTTTTTTTATCGTTTTATATTTAATCCGTGTTTATTAGAAAGCATGTTTCGTTAAGCAGCCTTCCCAAATATCCATACAGTTGCATTCAAATCTTTGCTTACAAATAGATATAGATGCATACAAGATTTGACACAATAAAAGAAATTGAGCATTTGTAGATATAGATCCTTCCAAGTGCTTACACAGTTGAAGAGTAGAAGAAAGGGTTACTACAGGAAAGCACACCTGTTGTAGCTACACAGCATGATACCCACAGACAGACTAGGACTATATTTAGGGTTCCAGTTGTGTGCTAAGAATAGAACTAAATGAGTACTGAGGCCCAAATGTGTCACTGAAATAAATATTGGCAGTATGGATGTGTGATCAAAATATCCAAATATCTCAGAGACTGACTGCAGAACTTAAAGTCAATAGTAATTCAGGTAGTGATAATATTTCAAATCTAGTATTCCCTTCTTTTTATGTTTACCACCGTTAACTTTTCCCCCTTTTTTGTCACGTTCCCCCTCAACTGACAGTCAGTGGCGTTCATCAGCCTGGGGATGGTGTGGGTTGACCTTGGACCGCAGCCAGCTGCACACCCAGCTGCTCTCTCGTCTCCCGTCTCCACAGGACGGGGAGAAAATGAGACGAAAAAGCTCATGGGTCAAGATAAAGACTGGGAGATCACTTATCAATTACCGGCATAGGCAAATCAGACTTGACTTGGGGAAAATTAATTTAATTTATTGCCAAATAAAATAGAGTTGGAGGGAGAGAAACAATGACAAAATTAAAACAACACCTTCCTCCCAGGCTCAGCTTCACTCCTTCCCTCCTGCCTCCTTCACCCACCCCCGCCCCAGCCAGGGCAGGGGTTTGCGAATGGCAGGTTGTGGTCAGTCGATAACACTTTGTGTCTGCTGCTCTTTCCTCCTCACACTTTTCCCCTGCTTCAGTGTGTGTCTCTCCACAGGCAGTAGTTCCTTCAGGAAATATCTGCCTTCTCCAGCCTGGGGCCCTCCACAGGCTGCAGTTTGGGTGCACCTCTGGTTTCTCCGCAGGCTGCAGAGGAATCCCTGCTCCAGCTCCTGGAGCACCTACTCCACCTCGCTTCTCCTCCTAGCTCTGTGCTTCCAGGGCTGCTCCTCACGCTTTTCCTCACGTTTTTCCTCGCACTTTCCCCTCGCTGCCGAGGGCAGCCATTTTGCCCTTTCCCAGGCAGGTTTCGGCAGAGGCGCCCCCGGCCTCGCTGCGGGGCTCGGCTGTGCCCTGCGCTGAGGCGGCTGCAGAACCGGCGGGAACCGGCCCAAACCGGCCCCGGGCAGGCCCGCCCGCTCCTCACAGAGCCCTCACAGAGCCCCCCAGAAACCTGGGCACCGGCACCCAGCACGGAGTGCTAATTACCTTTGTACTAATCATCTCTCCATTTCTTTATTCAAGACTGCTGCTGATATTAATGAGCTTGTGTTTTTTGTCTAGGAAGATGCGATGACTTTTTTTAAGGCTCTGTAAAATTCCTAACAAGGCTGACATACTTTCTTCTAGGTGAGCACTGTGAGAATGAAGGCTTTTTTCTGCGTTGACTGAGTTAACATCACATGCTTTTACAAGCTCTTTCCATCTGATATACTGTAATGATCTCTTGCATTAAGGACGGTGGGTGAGTACGTAGACAGTATGGTAGAAAGGCTTCCACTGAATGTCAGTAGAAACCTTGAGAGAATCAATACAAATCTAACCATCAGCATCTGTCCGTGCCCATGGCAGGGGGGTTGGAGCTAGATGATTTTTAAGATCCTTTTGAACACAAACCATTCTATGATTCTTTCATCTCTGTTCTAGTCTCCTCTTTACCACCTCCTTTGCTTTCCCTTCTTCCCAAGCTAGAGTTTTCAAAGGGAAACCAACCTAAAAGTTGTTTGGTAGTATGACATTTGAAGGAACTGCTTTACAACAGTCATAATTTCATAGTACGCCATTTTGACCACTGCAAATGTGCTGTTTGGATTGTCCCCGCCTGTTTCAAGGGTGACGAAGGAAGTGATGACAGGAAACCTGTGAGGTAATCCTGCTGTAAGCGTTGAACAAGAGCTTGTTCCCAATTGCTGTCATGGAAATTAAATGAAACCCTCACAGCTCGTCTGGTAGATACTAAGGGATAGAAAAATTTGTCTCTTTGTGGTTTTGCACACAAATCCCAAGGATCCACTTTATCTGCAGAAGTCAGAATTTATTTTCTCTAATATTCTTTTTCTAGTTCTACTCATGCATGTTCTAAATAGGTTAGACCTTTTGTGAATTATCAGAATGAGAGATGATATCCCCAGCAGTCTTGGGAAGCCATTTAGGAAGATGCCCTTCACATGCCACGTTCCTCTTCCCTAGGAAGCACACTGAGAATACACTTTCAGAGAACAAGCTCACTCATTTTCCCTGGAAGCCTAGTTCAGAACATCCCTCTCTTCTCTGACTTTTAAATAACTTTAGATCTCAAAAGTGGTGAACGCTAAATATGTCTTTAACTAAAGAAATATTTAGACAGTATTTGTGAGCATGGAAACAGTGTCTGTCATTTCACCTAATAGCTTCTTTTCTTTATAAAAGCAGGGAAAGATCATGCTACATATAAGTAAAGATTGTGCTACATATAAGCATGTGGAGTTAATGTCCATGTAGGTTTATTAAAAATTTGCACTGTCAGCTGAAAAATTTAGGTTATTAAATACATAATGCATTATAACTGTATGTGCACTGGCTAACTGTGCTCTCTGCTTTTCTAAATCCCTTCTACAAAATATTTTTTATAAAGATTCAACATGTCGCGTTTCGATGGAGTCCTGCAGAGAGAGATGCAATTAAGAATGTTATGCAATAATACATTATTTTTCTTACATGTAATGTATCTGTGAGCATCATACATGCTGGCAAAAGTGCTGAGCTCAGTAATTCAGGTCTTTACATCTCTGTACCATATTGGCTGCTTTAGCAGTTTTAGCACAAAGGTAGTAGTTCCAAAAACAGTATTAATGATAAGAAATGGAAAATATTTCATTAATTTTTTGTACAATAATAATGAGCATGTTACTATCTAAAGGTTTGCCAGATATTAGTTACACTTTCCATTTTAATGGAGATGGCTTATGTTTGAAAAATTCTCTGAAAGAGTGGTGATGAAGCAGAAATAGGCATGCTTTTTGACATTCAAATGCAATGTCATTGTCAGTTAATACTTTTTCATAAAGTATAGAAAATAATGATGAGAAAAACCTATCTGGTTACCAGTTATTTTCCTTTTGTTAAAGCTGGAATTTGTATTTCTTGTCTTTTCTCCAGGTTTTCCTTAAGTTTCCCACATGTTAGACTTCCTGAACAATCTTTTTGGTGGATTTTCTGCAGTTGCATAAATGTAAGATGAAGGAAATCTTCTTAAAATACTTACCCTTTTTGTTTTTCTAATGATAACTTAAGTTCTACTCTCTTCTCACTAACATTCAGAAGAATTCCATTGCACTTTCTTCAAAACCAGGTCACCTAATTAAAATAAAAAGGTAAAGTGCATACTTTATAATACTGAATACGTGTTCAGTAGGAAAAAAATCCAGTGAATGAGTTTTTAATACTCTGATAAATCACAGCAATACCATTTATTGTCCAATTAATTTACTACTATGTACTGTAAATAATAATTAATAGCAGTGCTGTCTTCCTAACTTGGCTGGAGTTACCATCATGACCCTTGGTAATGCTGCAATAAAAGATTAAACCTTTTGAACTGTAGATGTGGGTGAATGTCTTTTATGGGAAGTAACACAAAGTTTCAGAAGCTAAATTATTAATCTTTTGTGAATTAAACTTGAACCTGTTAGGTAACTGTGAAAGCTTTATAAACAAATACCTGATAACTGAAGAAATACATTTTGTTATGGGTGTAAGAGTTTATTGTATTGTACTTTTAAGAAAAAATGGAGAGAACCAAATGTACTCAGTTATAGGAATTTGTGTCTTATTATGCATAAATGTTCTGCAGATGTGTCTAAATTAAACCCATGAGGAAATGAAAAGTAATAATTTTCCCCTTACCTTTACTTTTTGGACCTTACAAGTGATCAGACTAACTTCAGAGTGATTACAAAACATTTTTTCTCTCATATTGGCGGTTTTGTAGTCTGTGGTGATACATCTCTGAGTGCTCAGTGATAACATTTGTTTGAATTCTGGGTGGTGGTTTGCTCTCTATGCTTTAAAGCAAAAAAATGGATTCCACCTTTGCAGCTAATCCAGAAGGCAAGGGTAACCCTGATTTTTTTTTGTAGATGCCAGACAGGGCACAAATTCAACAGTAGATAGCCAGGTGTAGTCAGATAATGTATGACTGCTGAAATACTTGCTTGTGATTCCAAATTAAAATTGTGATTAATTTTAGAATACCTATAATCTGCTGACAGTGTTGTGGAAGACAAACTTAATGGTATGGTTGATAAATTGCTTTTCATGTTAAGCTTTTTCAAACAATTTTCAGTCACTGTGGTGAGGATATACAGTACTCCAGTGGTGTCAGCTACTTGTAATCTTTATGGCATTTGTCTCTTCAGTTTGTCTTTCTGTGATACCTGTTTATGAACCAGCTTTTTACTACTGATCAGTCACTTCAGGAAGTACTAGTAGTATGTTGTTACTTGGTGGCTTATTTATGATCAGAGCTGTTGATGTAAGCTCTCATGTTGATCTAGTCTTATTTTCAAGTTGTTTGGTAAGAGTATGTTCATTTACTTGGTATACCCGTATGTGAAGAACACGTAACCATAAATTCTCTATGGCTTGTTATCTGCTCTTTTTAACTCTACTTCTTGTGTGATGTACTTTTTGATATTAATTTGCAATAGATATAACATTAGTAGGCAAGCCGCTATTCCAAAATTGCCAGTTCTCATGAACTATGCTGCAATCACTTCGCAAGAAAAGTGATCAGTAAACTGTATGTGAAGATTGCCTCTGTTCCTGTGCAAATTTCACTGAGCCAGAGCAGGAAATTCAATCAAAAACCTTCAGGTGAAGATTGTGACTGGGCAGATACTAACTAGAATAATATAAGTAATTCATAAACACCACCCTGATATATTCTAGAAAGATTTGCCATAAGCTGATAAAGTAGACTTTCAACCGAGTCAATGGTATTGTACTGTGCAGGACCAATGTCTCAAAATTCTGGGTAATTAATAATTTTTAATGTTGTTATTAATATTTACCTGGTTGGAAGCTGACATAGCTCTAGGAACTAGACAGGATAGTAGTATGGGTGATGAAGACTTTTTTAAGGAAACAGTGACTCCATCTTCTGGCTGAAAAGAGAAGCTTAAGAATTTTTTATTGAATCTTACTTGAGGGCAAAGGTAGAAAATACTAAAAGGTGTTCTCAGACTTAGCATTCAGAAAATGAAATGCAAATACCAGTGGCAAATAAATATTCCATTAGTTCTTCCTGTATTAATTTTACTTTTTTTTTTTGACTGCAACATGTTTCATATGCTAGGATAAAGTATATTGTAAGTACATCTCGAAAAAGATATCTTTATTACAATCATGTTATATAGGAAAAGTTGGTTCAAATTGTTTTTTGAGAACAATGAAAGCAATTTAGATTTTTTCTCAATACTATGGATTATTGATTGACAACAGATGGCAGTATAGCAAGTGTATTTACCTGGTAATGAACACATGTCAGTATATGAGACATATGGTTAAAATTTGTAAAAACGCTTATCGAAGCTTAGTTCACTTCTCTCACTCCAGCAAATATTGTCCTTTGTTAGGAATTAACTTGTGTCAGGAAGATCTGTGATAATAAAAGATGGGCAGAATTCTGCAAGTAATTCCTCACCCAAATGAGTTGATGCAGAGACTGAAGAAGCCTTCAGCCTACCTGAGGTAAGCAAAGCTGCCCTTTGCAATCCCTTCACATCTCTATGTTGACTCCAGCTTTAGTGCAGACAGGAAGCATTTCAGTTGATTTTGTGATGTTTTAATTTCAGTTTAATATCTTAGCTGGAAGTGCCTATTTCACCATGTGGAGGCACAAGATAAAGTTGAGAGTTTTCTCTGGATTGCTTTTACTCTGGATTGTTTTTACTCTGGATTTATACTCAAGTAAATCTTAAAGAGACTCCCACATGCTTGAGAATCTCAACACTGGTGATCTCAAAATCACGTAAGACTTGAGAAAAACATGAGAAAACTAAATGATCAAAGAAAACTCCACATTTAGACTTTCTTTTAGAGATATGATTTTGTAAATAACTTTCTATTTTAGTTCACATAAATTTGTAAGATAATTGGGATGTCTGTAGCAAAATAAAATTACCAAATTATATTGTAGCAGTATACCAATTTCAATGGATCTAGAATGTGACAGTAAAGATTATTTGTATGCATTGAGTTTTATGTACATGTCTAAACAACCACCCTATTTATGGTAGCTTGTAACCTATGTGTACAGTCGGATAAACAGTTTAACTATTCATGTGCATTATTTTTATATGATGGAGTGCAGTACAGTAAGTACACCCAAAAGGATAATACGGCTCACTCCTCTTGTGCTGGAGAGACCAGCAGGGACTGGCCATTTAGGGCTATCAGTAAACCAATACTGTGCTAGGGTGAAAGGAAGCATATGAATCATAAATGTAGCATGCTTCACCTGTTTTGTTGCTAGCTTTATGATTTCATGCTGCTTAAGCATTATGATTTTTTGATTGAACTGTCTGTTTCCCTCCCTTGCAGTGTAATAAGATGACATTGAAGAAACCCCTCCTTTTTGGGTTATAGCATGTTTAAATATATCAACCTTCAATCTGAATCCCTGAAAGAGCCCTGATTTGCCCTCTATTCTTTTCAGTTTGTGAGTCTGCACTCTCTTCTAAATTACTGCATGGATACTTCAAAGAGAAGAATAATAAGTCAAGAAGTTTTCTTCAGTTTGAGAGTGTTTGACTCCCATTTCATTGTTTGCTTTTTCTTCCATGTCATCTTCTCTATATATTTCATGCTTGTTGTACAGTTAATAGAAACAAGGATAAAATGGCTGTAACATCTTTCCTGCCAGTTTAAATCCACATGCCAGCATGAAATTTTATAATAAATATCCCTATTTAGGAATACTTCCTTTTAAAAGTATATCTACATTTCCAATGAAGAGCTTTGTGCTAAAGTCCCATTAGAAATGACAATGGTAAACTGAGCTCTTTTTTATTAAGTAAAATCAGACTTTAGGGCACTTTGAAACGGGATGCTGCAATCCCCTTTTGACAAGTCCTGCAATAGGTTGGCATCAATTTTGTTTTACCCTAAATTAAGGTAAGTCAAAGGATGATCCCCTGTGTCAGACTGATTGTGGCTGGCCTGCTGCTGCCAAAATTTTTAATTTCTGCTATAGTCCTGATATACAATGTATGCTCCCTCTGTGCTACTGATGAAATTAGCTGTTAGGTTAAACCTCTAGGAACTCAAAAAAGCCATGCTGATGTTCAGGTTTGCTCCGTGCAGTCTACTAGGCAATCAAAATGTGAATGAGCTGGAATTAGTATTTAGAGGTGTTCTTCCTCCAGCTCCCTGAGTATTCTGTAGCTTTATTGATGTTTAAGAACCTTGGAACAAAGAAGAGCCCCCAACTCTGGGAAGAAAGAACCAGCTGCTCTTCAAGGCTCTGTACTATACTTGAGTGTGACCCAAAGTACTCTCAACCCTGTAGTGTGAACGGGCAGAGCACTCTGGTCATGTCCAGAGCTTTTCTACTATCTTTGTCATGTACTAAGTACTTGCTACACTTATCTACAGAATTGTGATCATTAACCAATAATTAGTATTACTATTTCCTTTGATTTTACTAGAAAATTGGTAGAGATTGTTCACCATAATTCACATTTTAATGAAGTTAGTGGGTACTAAGTCACAGCTGGAACCAGAATGGTAATCATGTATTTGTGTATAAAGGTGTGGATAGACATCTTCTAAATGTATGGACATGCCTAATTCCCACTAATCTTCAAATAGCTCTCAGAGCTCATTCCTTTTTTTATTACAAGTTGGATGCTAACCCGCAACTTTGTCATCATTTTAGTAAGCCTTCAAAGTGCTGATCTGTCATTACTTGTATCTATAGAAATAATGGGTGTAGATATTATTGCTAGTGTGTGTGGCAAATTATATTGGTAACTTTATAACAGGTTTCTCATAGCTGTGGGCTGCGCAGTGATGAAGCGTGTCTCCACATCTGTGAAAATCTTTGTTAAGGAGCCTGTGCTTGGCTCTCCGAGTGCAAGTGTTTAATTAGATAATTAGCCAAAATGTGATACTCAACTCCTTCATTGTAAAGCCAAGCAGAACTCAGCCAGTACACCATAGTTAATTGTTTGAAACTGTAACTGTTAGAAATTTTTTATTCTATTTTATTTCTGCTTATTAATTCAGCCAAGGTATAGATAAATCTGAAGTTTTTTTGAACAGAAGATACTATGTCACTCCAGATCTTCTGTGCTTTTTCAAAGAAAAAGATGGAAGTTTTGTTTTGAATTCAGAGGAAAAAACCCCAAACTCTCAGTCAGTTTAGACATAAGAAATGAACAAAGGGATTTGATGCAATAATGTGTCATTTAGATTGTTCAGGTTACACGTTTATTTGAGAGTTTTCTGCTCTTCTTCTGAATAATTTATTTATTTTTTATCAATGTAATGTTTTATGCCTTGGATTTTTGTAGTACATTTGCATTTCTGATGCTGCTATTAGACAGGAGCAATAGAGCTTGATAACAGTAGCGGGTTTGACCCAAAGATGTTAGAAGGAGAAGTTACAGAGATGCAAGTTCTCTGCCGTTGCCGTAGCTTTAGAGCCGTTACTTACAGGCACATTCAAGACCAATGACCACTGCGTTTCAGATGACATTCATTTAAAACAGTTTTTTAAAACAATTTACTTCATGTTCTTTTTGTTTCCTTTAGTATTCTGAAAGTTTTGGGTTTTAGCTTGCAGTGTTTTCTGATCATTACTGAATGTTAGAAACATAATTTGAAAAAAGAAAATGAGATTTTTTTACATAACAGTACAACTACAGGAGCAGTTAGATGAGAAGGGATACCAAGTAACAGGAGACCTGTGAAAAATCATGAATGTTGCCAACACAGTAACATGTAAGAGAGAGATGCAAATCAAAATAAGCATCCATTGTCTTCTGTTTAGACATTTTCCCATTCACTTTCCTGGAAAATTATACTATTATGTTTCCATTATGGTGGTTTCTTCCATATGCATTGCTAACTGATCTGAAATCAGAATACTAGACTAAATACAGGAAGTCACTTGTTACAAACCAGCAGTTCTTAAGTTCTCAAAATTGTGCTGTCTTAATCAGTGGTGTGTTTCTCTTCTGCTTTTCCATTGAGATGAAATGCCCCTACATATTATTTCTTTGAACACCTGTTCATTTGGCTTCTTTATAGTGAGTTACTTATTCTGACTGAATATTCATATTACTAACTGGTAAGTCTACTAAACTGGTAACCAAGTGTAATCAGCAGTATAAGAAAGGCCTACAGGAGAAGGACACCTAGGCTCAATTCATCCCAAACATGATGTATTCTGCCATTTGAGATATCTTGGTAGTCTTAAGGCATTCTCAATAGGTTGTTATCCTCTTGATCTCTGCACCCTTTAGAGCACCTGGCAACCTACAGTGCTGAAAGGGACACCTATGTTGAGGAACATGGAATGTGCCCACTTAGTAAGATGGTAGAATTCGGTAAAGAAGTTGCCAGTGGGAATAAAAAGAGATGTGAAAAATAAACCCATAGTGTTGGAATATACATCCTCTCACCACTCCCCCAATAGTTAGAGGAAGATGAATGAATTCTGGAAAGACAGTAAAACGGGGAAATAGTATTTCTTTTAAAAATTGTAGTTTAAATAATGCGAAAGCTCCTGTTAAATCGTCTCAACTTTGAGCTGTATCATATGATGAATTGTATCTCTGTGCAAATTCCGTCTCCTGAAGGCTGAAGACAATATTGTTCCGGACCTCTGCTGAGGAATACCACACAGATGTTCATGGATCATGATGTTCTATTTTCCATTGATCAATAATTGTCATCTGTCCCCTGAAGAAGCTATTCTCTGTGCTTAGAAAAAAAGCTGTCTCTGGGGGAACTGAGGAAGCACAGGTTTTAGTGATGTGTTCAAGATTACATGAGAAGTTTGTAGCAAAGCTAGGAATAAACCCCACAGCTCTTGATCTCTGTTTAACTACAAGACTGTGTTTTCTCTTTGGAAAAGCCCTTTTTTAGTTCTGCTTATACCTCACTTTATCCGTCTGGACATGTTAGTACTTTCTGTAACATAGTTAAGTTTTTGAGCACAGAAGTAGTTTAGGAAAGATAGCTGGCATGGTGAGATCCCCCGTGCAAAATACATTTCAAAGTAGATGTTTAACTCAAGTAAACACCTTGAAATCGTGCGTCAAGGCAGGACTGCCTATAACAGTTTACATGCTGTAGCAATTGGAAAGTAAGGAATAGAAAATTAAAAGGTATTATAAAACTAGCAGTTTCAGGTAGAACTGCCAGACTTACGGGTGAAATAATTATAGTCGTGACTTTTTTTTTCTCATGGTAAAACATAGAAGTGTCTTTATTCTCTGTACATGTTAACTGCTAATCCAAATGCCCATACCTGCCTGCATAGGTCCTATATGAGAAAAGGAATCTGAATGCCTGACTGTTGCAATAGTTGTAGTTGCTGAAAGGTTCCATTCACAAAGAAGCTGTTTATGTTAAAAAAGCCAAAAAAACCAAAAAGAAAAAACCTTGCACAATTAGGTCAGGTACAGAGGAAAGTAGTTCTGTATTCCTGAGCCTTTCATCAGCAGAATGCCATTTGTTATATATGCTATTAGATAATTTCAAGCATTCTTTTAATCCTTCAATTGCTATTAAAATGGTTTTATAAGGTAGTGAGAATCACATGAGTCTCACTTCTATATGTATATTGTGCTTTCTTGGATAAAAATAATGATACGTTAATTCTGTATTTCAAAAAAGAACCATATGTGTGTAACTACTGCATAGATGCATGATTGAAATAGAAATGGCAAGGGAAAAAAAGAAGAATAGAAAAGAAGGGAGAAACAAAAAAAAAAAAAAAAAAGGCAGCAAAGCAGCTGCTTACAACTACCTGAAAGAAAGATTATATCTTATCCTAGTTTCCTCTTGCTGAATAAAATGTGATGTGATCAGGTCACTGCATGTAAAATGCTGTAAGAATGTGATCTGTACTTCATCATTATAAAATTCAAACATTCTTGAACCTTTTATTCCACCCTATTCATATTTATCTTTTTTGGTCCTGCCTTCATCGGGTACCACATTTGTATTGATAAATTGTAGGTACTTGGAGATGTATTGATGGGCTGAAGACAGTTCAAAATGTAGAGTGCTGTGGCTTTGCATATCATTACACCTAGCTCGCTCTTTGCCTCTTGAAAGCTGTCGATTTGTGCATTATTGCTATTCAGGCTGATAAATGACAGTAATTGTCCTTAAGTTGAAGAGCTGGCTTAATGTGCTGACTTGCTTGGGAATTCTGAGCACCAGGGTTAAACTAGTGCTCCACTGGTTCTAACAAAATGGTCTTTTCCAGCTCAGAATAGATACTTAATTGAATTACTTTAGTTTTCATGCATTTTGCAGCTTTGCATTTGAAGAAAAAATATTCATAACAAGATCAGGGAATTCAGAGCTGTTCATTGCGAGGTCAGGCTTGGTATGTGCCCCCACTTCAAGGCACCTGCTCCCAATGGTGCTACCACAATTAAAAAAAAAAAAGTTGAGAGGGAGAATATGTTAGTCCTATAATGGCACTGAGAAAGACGTAATAAAAAATTAGATGGAGATGTATCCCTATTCTTTTTTCCAGTGTCCCAGTGATGGAACTTACTAAGACACACTTATAAAGACAAAATACAGCTCATTTTGTGTGATTTTTTTGAAACAGTATTATTCCATGTGTACTGGCACTGATTTTTCAGTATATTTATTCTCAGAGTGATGTCTTAAAGCCTCTGTTAGTTCTAAAAAAAGACTGAATTTTTTTAGGTATAACTCAAGAAGTCCACATGAAATTTTGGATTTTTTTTGTTTTAGTATTGCTCACAGAACTCAAACCAAAAATTCCAAATTTTCAAAGTTGAGTGTGACTTGTATTGAATTGTTTATATTCAGCACTGCTTTTGTTTGCTGTAGTACAAATTAAGTCTCACAATCAAAATGATTTTCTCAGGTTACCTTGCTTCAGCCAATTGTCTTTGTTTTGAACAGTCTCTGTGTAGTTCTTTTCGGTGACAGCTGTGTACTTCCACTTTCCACATAGATGCAAAAAAAATTCAAATCAAATTGAAAAAACTGAGCTGTTAAAGAAGAAAATAACGGGATTGGGAATGAAATTTATTTAGTTCATTGTGATTCTCTATGATGACTTACTTATTTCATGTATAAATATTGAGTGGGATCAATCCCTTTCACATGAGGTACAGAAAATGTTTCTTTTAACCTACAAAGATAATTTATTAATGCTCTTCTGTAGTTCTAAGTATGATATTTGGGATTTTCTGGGTTGACATCATAAACATATTGTTTGTTCCTTCTGAGTGAACTTTAGTTACAACCTTACTGCAAGATTCTTTATAAGATTATTTATAACTGCTGTAGCTTCAGTGTAGGATGCATATATTCAACCAAAGGTTATGAAAACACTGGAAAAATAATAAATTCAGTATTTGTTTAGTCATCTTAGTAAACAGGAGTCCTTTTCCTTAGTCTTCAAAAGGAAGATTATTTACAGTCATATATAAATGTGATAGATGATCAGTGGGTAACATTATCAGAAAGGCTTCTTTTTCTTTCACGAAGGCTTATGATTGCTACTGTATGTAATTCTCATTCAGGTAGTCTCCTCACAGATGGGTTTTTAAATTGGTCACTTGCGTCTACCAAGTAATCACCTACCAACTTCTATGAGTTCGAGTGTAGATTTGATGTTTGGGACCACTGAAGATGGGTATGCAGGTGTTCCCGGCACATTTCATAGTTGATCTAAGAGTATTGCTGAAGGTGGCAATTGAGCAGGGAGACAGAAAGGTTTATACTACTCATTGTCTACATATGACACTTACTCTTTTGGATTACTGTTGTTAAAGGAGGTAAACATTATCACTGGAGACACTTGCCAGCTCTTAGGGGGACATTTATGCTGTTTAGATTAGATGTTGGGGTTCATCTATTTAATGTAAAAGAAATACTTGGTTATATAGGCTGTACAAAATGTCAGGTTTCTTCCTTTCTATTCCTTTGTTGCAATACAAATTTCTTATCTCTACAGATATTTGTGTGTTTACGGAGCTAGAGTTCATTGAACTCCTATTTCCTCCATTCCATGCCTCAAATACACTTCCCAGTAAGAAAAGATTCATTACCTGACTACAATAGTCTAAAAAATGTGGATTTTCTTCAAGCTGCCTTTTTACTATTTTTCCTCACTTATCTCCTTTGAAATTAAACAGTAATTTCTTACTTTTGTAATAGGAAAATGGCATTAACTGAGTTCATAGGAAGGTGGGCTTCTTAGGCCTTGTGTGGATACTGTATTTCTTCTCAATTTGATTCAAGGACTTTTCTTGACTGCCCTCGTTTTTTGTTATTCATGAAACCTAAAGCCATTGCAGCATAAACCTTAATAGATGCTATCTTTCACATGGTGATCTTCACATGCCCAGTTTTCTTGCAAGGTCTCTGATAGGAGGTTAAAGAATATTGTGACTCAAGCACATGTTTTATTTTTCTTAATCTACTCTTCTCCAGTTCTTTAAATCTTTGCTATTCAAGTCAGGATGAAGAACAAAGTATGAATGTTCAGCTCATAGATGAACTTTGGAAATACATAATTCAGAAATTTTATGCTATTGGTCACATTTAGTATCTGTCCATGAGTTTTATATGATTGCTAATGCTTTTTTGGCAGAAATTAATTTTTATTGTAAAGAAAAATGCCTAATCTTTTTAGTTCCAGGAGAACTTTGAAAACATAGACATCATGTTAGAGATTTGTTTCTGGCAACAGTAATAGGATATTGTATGCACTTTTCAAACACACAATGTCTCCCTGCTGAAGACAAACAGATGTCATCTTTCTGAATGTACGGACTGAAATAACATTTGTGAATTGTTTTATTCTACCAGTTGGTATTACGACTATTTTAAGTTTAGTAATTTATGAGTGATTACTTCTAAGGTCTCTTGATTTAGAGGCAAAGTCAAGTACTATGGAGTCCAAATGACATCTCTAATTCCAATGTAACATGGAGAAAAAGAGCTTGTTTGTTTTAGGGTTCTAAGCATCTGTAGGTTCCACTAGCGTGAGTTGAAAGCTTGAAGAGATGGGCAGCTCTGAAAATCCGAAGTTTAGTTTAAAAATTTTAAGCAGTTCACTGGTTCCTTTGTTGGATGGGAATTCTTTACAGTTGTGGTGTTGGGTTTTTTGTTTGTTCTGGTTTTTTTTTTTTAATAGTTTTCTCTGTAAAGTGAAATTTAATTTCTCTTTATTGAAGCGTTGGAGTAATATACTGTGGGAAAGATAATACTAAGGAGAAAAGTAAGATCAGTATTTTGACTGGGAAGGTGAATTTGTATTTTTCCCTCCATGCATTTCATTCTTGCTTTATCAAGAATCATTAAAAGTGTTACAAGAATGTGGTCTTGTGGTTCTGTATCATGCTGAATCTGTAATTATCATTTCCAGCTGGTTGACTGTCAGTTGACCTCATGGAAATTCCCTGTAGTGACTGATGTTACTTTATACCCTTTGTCTGACTTAATTCAGCTTTTCAGGTGGTTGTGGCTGTAAGTTTGGAGTAATCATGGTTGCTTCTGGATTTGTCGTACAGCCAGGCTGCTGATGGCTGGTCTTGGTTCTTTTATCCTTCTGGGCATATGTTTTCTTTGCGCATGTATGCACTGTTAATGTGATCCAGCAGGAGATAACTATGCAGATGTTTCATGGTTGAAAAGCAGGGTGGGGAGGAGTTTGCTGCCTGCTTTTTTACTTTCTTATGTTAGTCTGTATGCTGTATATAGATGTGCCAGGATTAATTTCTGTTATGTATTCAGTATTCTTTCTGAATCAGAGCTCCACCACTTTAATTGGCAATGCAAAGCCATTTCACATGAGGGTGCCTACACCAGGAATCTTATCAAAATTGACCAAATTCTTCCTCCAGGACAGAAAAGGAAGACAGATTAATCGTTGCATGGAATAAAAAAGTATTCTTCAGAAAAGTGTCTACCAGAAGCTGGAGTGGAATGGATCTTTAGGCAAAATTCCTATTTAAAGCTTGTTTAAATTTTATGCCCTATGTGACATACTGTATAGACAAATGTTTTCTTCTAAAAGGATGAACTCTTCTCCTGTAGGCATACAAATATTATAGCAGCCTATGCATCACCCTTAATTTAAGTTTGCTCAGCCTTTCCAGTTAAAAGAAAATGTTTTCAGAGTCTTAAAACCTTGCTAAATGTCACCCATTTTTGTGGGCTATAACTTGCAAGTTCCTGAAATTTTTGCATTTCAACGAAAATGTTCTAGGTGTTTCTGAGAACTAGATCACAGGAAATACATTATTGGCAAATTATTGGCTAATGTTGAGATAGTCTTACACCTGCTTTTTGGAAGTTTTAATGTTCACTTTCTTTGCAATAGATCTATAGCAGGAGGGCACATTTGTTTCAGTTTTGCATTTTGGTGTCTACATTAAAAAAATATAAATCATTACTAGGACACTTTTATTTGTGTTCATTAGCAAGTTTTAACTTGGCAGGTAAGTTTGCTGTGGTCAGGGTCAAGAATTCTGCTTTGGAAAATCTATATTAGGACGTAATTACATCTTGAATGTAAAATTACATCTTGAATTAAAATTGCTCTCCTGCAATTTTAATGATTGTTCATGAAACACCATAGCTGATACACTGGTAGCAATAATTTCAGTATTGTGAAAGCATTAAGGATTAGTTAGTTATTTGGAAGTTGTCCCACCATCAGCACAGTATTCTTCTCCAGGTTCCTTATTGGCTGAATTATTGCAGGAGTTTTGGTACTCTGATGTGAGTTGCACTTGTGTAACCAAACTGGCTGATGGGATCCTGCTGTGTCATAAGGGACAGTTGAAAGGTTGCAGGTGAAATAACAATAACCCAGGTCCAAACCAGACTCTTAGAATCTTTCTTAATTCTTACCAGGAGGAGTAAAAAGATTGTGTGATTTTTTTTTTTAATTTGTTTTTTGTTTTTAACATTAAGACAGAAGTCTCAATCTTTGTTTATGTCAACTCCCCCTTCCCCACCCAATCCTAACACTTGCTATAGAACCTTGTTAGACTGAGTGAGTGCAACTGGTGCGGCCACAAACCACCTGGGGAAAATTGTTTACAGGGGTGTTTCTCACTTAGTTCAGCAGTTATAACAATTCCAGTGAAGGGTTTGCGTCCCTGTTTTCATACCTGTGTTTGGAAAACATCTAGTTCTTTCTGACAAGAAGAGGTACGTGCGTAAAGTTTATGAATATGTATATCTGATGTAAAAATTGTGCGTGTTGTGTGAGAAATTTAGAAAGGATTGTTTGATACACTAGTGATTATTTGGTGATGATTTAGCCTTTTGCTTATCTCTGAAAGTTTCTATGAAAGCTATGGAAAAGTGATCAGTAGGTAAACTCAAAATGTTTTATGTCATGAACTGGGTTAATTGTAGTCACGAGAATGGCATAAAAATTGAGCTTTTATAATGCAGAAAATATTTCTTCTTTGTTTTGAGTTTAGGGTTTGTTAGGGTACATGGTATTTTCTAGGTTTCTTTTATAATCAAGAAGTTTAGGAAAGGATTTTTGTGGGTTTTTTGTTGTTTGGCTGGGTTGTGTTTTTTTGGGGGGTGGGTGGGTTTTTTTTTTCTTTCTTTCTCTTTTGGCCATCCATAATAATTTGTTGTAAAGAGCTGAACTTTCAAGGAAATATCAAAACTCATATGACTGGCAATGTGAAACCCCCCCCCCCC